>CM031235.1:3733244-3787271 GCA_018340775.1 Taxus wallichiana var. yunnanensis | reverse complement strand
ATTGTAATGATGTGATAATGTGATAAGGCTCGAATGGAACTATCAAGCATAATAACCAATTATTTAATAGTAAAATTTCAAGTGCGAAGCTATCCAAGGGATATACCTTAGGCTCCCCATCAAGAGAAGCGATACGATATATTCCTCTCCTCGACTCCATACTTCAGATCGATAACATACGCACTAATCCAATTAGGGAAAATTCCATGTTTATCGTGGTTCTAATGTAGCTGACATTTTCATTCTCTTTGAGTACAAGATCGCCAATTTTAAGTCATGTTATTCTTTGATATGTTTGTCAGATGCCTCTACTAATATGTCATAATGAAATCGATGATGTTACAGTGGCTACTAGATGTTTTTCATCTAGAAATTCTAGTTGTGCTAAGCGGTCTTGGTGATATTCCTCTTCAGTGGATGAATTCTCGAGGATACAGTGAAGTGATGGAATTTTAATTTCAAGTGGCATGATGGATTCAGAGCTACAGATAAGGAATAAAGCGTTAGCACCCTGTGAGGTGTGCAGTGCTGTTTGATAGGCCTCGGAGAGTGAATGGGATTGGAGATACAATTCCCCGCCCGCGCCATCTACCATTTTCATGAGGATTTTGTTGAGTGTTTTATTAAATGCCTCGACCTTTTCATTTTCTTGGGGATAATATGGTGACGAAAAAAATAATTTTGATTTTGAATGTGTCACGGAGCTTTTAACTTCGTTGTTTTGAAGTATTTTCCATTATTTGTGACAAGCTTTGTGGGATACCAAAAATAGAATATGATGTTTTAATAGCATGAAGTTATGATAGGTCTAGATTTTGTCGAGGTTAAAGGGATAGCTTAAACCCATTTAGTAAAATATTTATTTTTCATGATTATGGAATGATGTCACGAGATGATTTTGATTAATTGTGCCAATGAGGTCTAACCCCATTGAGAGAAATTCCATATGTCATGAGCAGGTTGTAATGTTTGACTAGGGACATGGATGATATCTAAGTAGAGTTGGCATTTGATGTATTTCCCTTACATATGCACAACAAAAGATTGGTAATGGTAATGCAAGCATACCTGCAGCATTTAGATGACGATTTATGATGGAATCAGAATCGAAGTGACCACTACATATGGCATCATGGACCTCTTTGATTTCTCTAGTTGATTCATGTAATTTAAGATATTGTAGTAATACATCATCAAAACTATGTTTGTAAAGGATGCCCCCTATGATAACAAAGCGAATGACATGTTAAAGGAATGATCGCTTTGTAGACTATGCACAGTATCTTATGATAATTTATATTCGTGAGAGGTAATCATATATTTGTATGTACCATAGATCGTGGGGTTTTTTGTCAATGATATCAATGGAAGGAAAATCATTTTGATGTGAAGGATGATCCAAGCATTGAACAACTACGGACATCTTGGTTTTATCATTTGATTTTTCTATTTCAAAAGAGACAAGGGATTTAAGGGATGCCATAGTATTCAGTAAACCCGCTGGAAGATCGTGGAATGGCTTGAATGGTATAATGATTGAATGCATCGAGGAGAAGTTGAAGATAGATGTATATTTATGAAGTATTTATTTTTTATAATTATATTCTCCTTTAACTCGACTAACGATGAGTCGCTGAATCTTGTCAGAGATTTTCGTGATGTGGGCACCTTGTGAGAATGGCGTATTTAGACCCAGGATTAAGGATTCATATTCTCGCCATGTCATAGTACATTTGAAGATGAGTTTGAACAATAATGGAATTAGAATTTTCTAGGGTGGTATGATAATGACTCCAACTCCTCCCCTTCGCCATTTAGCACCATCAAAGAAGAGAGTCATTTTAATGGGGATGAAATCAGATTCATCGATGTTTTTGATGGATCTGCTGTGTGAAATGTTCATGAGGTGGTTGATTATCTAAAGGTTTACATCAACAAGTTGATCAATAATGGTTTTTCCTTTTAATATATTTATGAGATATGATTTTGAGGTCAAATTTAGTCATGAGAATAATCCATCGAGTTATAAGATCACATGATAAGGTTTAGTGCGCATGGCTTTAAGTGGTTAAAATTGGTGATGACATATGTCTTGTGATTAATAAGATAATGTCATAGTTTTGAGGTGTAAAAATACAACGCACAACATAGTTTTTAGCTTCGTGCTTCTTATAGCGCAGGTCTCATATTCATGATGTGCAGCCTAATGTAATATATGGCCTTTCATGACCGATTATCACCTCAGTGCGAGCATAGCTCTTGTGATCATGTTGTGTAGTGGATATGTATAAATAAATGGTTCCTCTTCATGAGCCGCAGTAAGCACATGTGGTGATAATAAATATTATTTGATTTGGTCAAGGATTTATGGTAATCGTAATCCCAATGAAATTTTATATCTCACAAGGAGATGGTGAAATGGCTAATGGGCAGAAGTCAGAGAGTTGGGCAATATAAAATGCCGAATGGACCTCAGAATTTACCTCGGAGGCTATGTAGTTTCTTAATATTATATGGTGGAGGCATTTAATTGATTGATCTAACCTTTTTCAAGGTCAACGCCAATGCCTCGAATAGATATGATGAATCCTAAGATTTTTCCAGCACACCAAAAATGAAATTGAGGATTATAACGAAGAAAAAGATGGATAAGATGGGCGAAGACTAATTCAAGGAATTCAAGATGGTATTTTCATGATTTGGATTTTCCTAGGAGGTCATCAACATAATCTTTGGTAATTTTATGGATGATATCATGGAAAATGTATGTCATGCATGCGCTGAGCATGTACTCCTTCTTTTTTAAGACCAAACAACATGACGCGATAAAGAGAAGGTTCCATAGGGCTAATGAAAGATTTTTTTATCATCAAGAGTGATAAGAATTTTTTTATAACTAAGAAATCATTTTATGGCTAGATATTAGGTCAAGGGGACAAGTTGATCTATGTTTGGGAGAGGGAAATCATATTTTGGACAAGAGAGACTTCGAGATCCTCAAATATGTGTAGATGCGTATTTTCCCGAGGATTCGTTACTCGATGATGATGTGAAATCCATTGTGGATAATCAATGGGTGTGATGAAGTTTGTGGATAAGAGGCATTGTGACTCTTCCTTAACAATTAGAGTTATACTGAGATGCATTTTATGTAGAGCTTTTATTTACCATGGCTTAAGATTAGGATATGTGACTATGTTGTCTATGAAAATGTTAGGATCGATTCTGAGCATATCACCATATGACCAGGTGAAGCTTTGGTGATATTTTGTTAAGAACGAGGTGAAATAATTTAGTTCTTGTGAATATAGAGATTAAACGACCTTAACTATGTGAGGATCCTAAGGGGTACCTAAGTTAACATCAAGGGTGGATTCATTAATGATAGATGGTGTGTCGTGTGGTGGGATTTCCAAAGGAAATAGTCCTCAAGACTCCATATGGGAAGGATATCCCGTTGTTCCTGACACTTGAGGATATCTATGCTAGGTGAATCTTCCTCAACCATTTCTGCCAAACAAGGGGTAATGATTTATCAGAGTGATTTCGACTGGATAAGTAAGCGGCCCTAAAGATATAGGATCAATAAAAAAGTTAGATGGGATGGGTACAAAGGTTGGTCAGTGTCCATCGATCTTTAAGGTTTGTTGGTGATGATGGTTCTAGTTTAGAAATAGTTAGGGATGTAGAAAGCTTAGATGTAGTGGTTTCACACATTTGTGAGGTAACCTTTATAATCTAATCCAATGTTATCATGATATTTAAGGGAACATAGGAAAGGTTGATCATGGGTTCCTTGTTCATAATTCCTAAGGCCAAAACCTCTCCACACACAACAATGAAGATACATGTGGTGAAGTTTGGATTATCAAGTGATTTCAAATTTAATATGAATGGCATGGCATGATGTGGGTTAATAGCATGGGATGGAGGATTATGAAGGCCCCCATGTAACAAGGTTTCTTTTGAGAAAATTTGGATCGTAGGAGATAACATCTCCCATGATGCAACCTAGAACTTACCGTATAACACCCTAGTCACGTTGGCACATCACTCAACCTAGATCGAGCACTCACCTAAAGTGCGCTAAAGGTACCAGTCCTCTTTAGGGTTGTTGTTAACAGATGTTAACATGATGAAGGAATTAACGATAGATTCATAACTAATCCATCATTCCACAATGCATGCTACACTGAAGATATATGAAAGAACAAGATTAAACAATAATCATGATTGAATTAATAATATGCACTACTCAACTACACACAAAATGAAACTTAGATTCAGCCAATATCTTCCATCTATTAATAAATACAATAATCTCCTTATAGTATTGTCAATCTATACCAATGCACGATGGAACCGACATGTAAGAGTTCAATCATATGCATATATTCTCTCACATAAACATACATACATCTCCTTCCATACATCTCTCTCTCTCTCTCTCTCTCTCTCTCTCTCTCTCTCTCTCTCTCTCTCTCTCTCTCCTTATCTACTATGCACCTAAAATCATATCTATATATGGTGGGACTTTCCCCTTCACCGCTTATCTATTCCAAAAATAGGCCGCATGCTATTAATAGCCACATTCCATTTACAATCATAAGCCATGCATGCAAGTGTGTTATCTATAGTTCTCTGCAGCTTAACTAAAATGCCAATTCTATTCTTAGCTTGTCTCCATGAAAAATGCTTCAACCACTTCTCCAAAGATAGAAAATGCATGGTTCGCACATCTCTAAGACATTGCTGATGTGTTCCACACACCATCTTCTAAAAATAGGTCTTCATGCTCAAAATTGGCTAAGTCCTAAAATCAACTTTCCTTCCATGTGTGGGTCCTTCCCTCGTCCTTCCATGCCTCGTTCCACTCTTCAATTCCCATGGACTTCTTTGTGTGATCTTTTGAAAATTATTCTTTGATCAACATTACCCAACACTAATCTCATTTTCATCCCGACAATGGGTATCTCCAAAAATTGAAGGAAAGAATAGAAGAATGGAAAGAATAATAATAAAAGAATGTAGATAAATAAATAATTTCTATGAGGTTATTAAGAAACTTCCTCTCGATCACTTTGCAATATCAACTCTGATACTCTTCCTTTATTTCGACCTCTAATACCTATCACTACCAATGTTTTCTACTTTTTCTGGGATGTCCACAACAATGGATTCCAACTCATCCATTGCAATTTCTCCCTACTTGTTTTGAAGAACCAACACAACACTGCGTATACTGATGTCATTCTTCCTTCTAAAAGGCCCATCTTCTCGTAATCATCTTTCCAAGATCTTTAAGCCAAGTCTCATGGGTGACTTTTATGTTATGCATTACGGCCTCGTAATTGCTTAACCATCGACAATATTTCCACGTGGCCAAATGTCTCATCTTTCATCACATTCTAGACCTCATTATTCTCTTACGAGGGTCTTGATGTTGATCAACACCTCCGGAGTTGTGCATATATCTAAATCCTCGGGTCTTCTTTCTTCAATACTTCCCGTAATTCTCGCAGAACAACCCTTCATAAGATGCAATTTTTCTCATCACGTATGCTTTTTCTAGTTTGGTATCTTGTTGGGTAGAGCATTCTGAACTCGTGATATGTAGAGTTTCATCTTCAAGTACCAAGTCTCAAGCTAACTTTCCCACATAGTGTATCATCAAGGAAATGTCTATGGTACCTCTGGCCTCCAAGTGTGTCCTTGCCTCGATTACATTATCCCCAATCTCATTTGTGATGCTTATGAACACCTCATTCTTCTTTTGCAGTGAAGTCCCTCTCCTATGTTATGCACGCTATATTTATGTCCTTTGTCTTCAACTCCTCGCATAGTGCCTAATTTGTGGGCAGCTTTGTCCATGTTTCTTCTAGCCACCTCAAGAAAACTTTCACCAATGCATTGCTGAATTTCTCTATCCGACATGACAAGAGGTTTTACTATCATGTGTCTAGCTTGAGGTTTATTCTTCGGGCCATCTCAAGCACATGACTCTTCACACACATCAAAGAGGATCTATCTCTATACCTAATCTAAAACTTGCCAAGGAGACAGGGATAAGAAAGGGGTACAAGAAATAAACAATAACTAAACTACAAGGTGATGCACCAAAGGAATGATGAACACTAGTTCTGCTGATAGACACAAACCAACAAATACATGCAATAATCAAACACATAGATAACCAGATTTATAATGAAAGACCAGATGTGAGCAAAAGAGACAGAAAGGATCTAGAATCGATCACAAACGTGTTTTATTGCTCAGATTGATACAATACATTACAAAACAACCAGGAGGCAAGAAATATATTGCAACTTTGATGGAAGGCCTGAAATTCCACAAATTCCTTTGCTAGAAGAAAAAGGGAGCCTACAAAACAAGGAATGTCCAACCCTTTACAATGAATCCTGCCCCATATTTATAGATTCGATCAGAGAGGAGAAAGAGAGGGGGAAGTGGGAAAACAAAGGTGAAGCTCAACTACTGCTGTTAATGCCCCTGATAAAATCTTCCCCAAATCCATCTTTACTGCATCAATCTTTGGTTTGGTGCCTTGAAGGAAGAGGAAATGAATGGAACAGATCAAATCTGATCTGGTTGTTGAGGCAAGAAGATCCTGCATTGAAAGCCCAAAGATGTTTCCTCCATTTTCCTTTACCTAACCTCCTCAAAATTAAAGTTTTAGACCTCCATGGCATAGGCGAGGCCGAGATCTTTCCAATGGTGTCAGATTCACAATATTTTGAGCCCTGAGTCGAAAGATATGCCCCTTCAAAGTTTGTATCGAGTCCATATAAATGGGCAAGGGAAAACAATTTGAAAAATGGGTCCCCTTTTTTATATGGGACACGTGGCAGCCAGATTAGAGAAAAATGGGCTCGTGGGTCCGCAATTTATCTTTTTTCCCTTTTGCACAAAAAACACAAAACTCAAAAACTCCCGCAGCCCCGAAGCTCCGCCTGGACACGTGGCACCCTTTGGTTGGCTAGGGATGCGCTTCCATCTTTATCTTTGTGCCTTTTGACAAAAGGAAAACTTTCACCTTTTCCTCCGATTCCCGCTTTGGCTTTGACTCGGGCTCAAACGTTGACTTTTTCCTTTGGGCGGAGTGGGGCATTTTGCAACTTTTACCCCTTTTAGAAAAACAAGGGGCGAAAGACCAACTTTTCCCCGATGGCCCACTTTCCTTGAGACACGTGGCAGTCTGGTGCTAGTTTGGGTTTCCTTTTTTAGATTCACCTTTGGAGAAGCATTAGGACACGTGGCTCCTTCCACTGCCTCCCCATACTTAGTCAATTTTGGACCCTTTTCAATGAATCTGAGCCCGGGGACTTTGATCTTTGCCATTTCTTCCCCTTCTTATTTCTCGGTCCTCCTCATGGCATTATCCCTTTTTTTCTATCCCCGCCATTTCCATAGTTGAGTCCCTCTATGACCAATTTATAGATCCGAATGAGTTTTCTCAAGTTCCTTCTATGCGGGGTCATGGCTGATCCAATATTTGGCCCGGGGTGAAATATGGATAACAATTTGGTGACTCATAGGGGTATCTGCCTGCTAGATGAAAAGACCAAATGCCTTGTCATATCCATTGGGCATGGAGTCAAGAATGATGGTCTGATACTGATTCTACCTCTGATTCATGAGCCCGACTATTTTCACTCTCAATTTTCATAAGAAATCTTCAAATGAAGGTTTCTAAGAGAGTAGAAAATTGTTTTGACCTGGGGCTTCATCTATTTTCCGAATGGACTGCATAAGAGCAACAAAACAACACCACAACTATGTACAAAATTGAAATCATACATGCTCCAAATGGAACATGCAGAGCGTGCAAAGCACTTAGGAAAAACAACCTACACTACAACAATGTGATGTGCACAAGCACTTAGAGGAAAGAGAAACTAAACTAATATGTACAGGGTGAGACTTTCCTTTTAGTAGTAGTGCTTAAGATAGATCCCATTCACTAGAATCTACAACTCTTCACCCTCCAATGTAGACAATTGGAAAGCATTGCTACTTTTACATCTTGTGATCATATAGGGGCCACTCCAAAGGGCATCAAATTTGGAATGCCTTCCTGGTTTTGCTCGATCTTGCATCCCATTTCAAAACCAAGTCTCCTTCCTGGAAGGTCCTTGCTTTTTCCTTCTTGTCAAAGCATTTCTTGATGAAGCCTGATTCTTCTATTGCTTGAGAGCATGCTCTCTGGTTTCTTCTAATTCTATCAGCTCCACATACCTAGCCTCCATTGGTTCAAATTCAGACATCTCTAGTTGCTTTATGAGCTCCAATGCTGGAAACTCAAGTGATATAGGCAACACTGCTTCTTTCCCATAGACAAGTTTGAATGGAGAGCTTCTGTAGATCTCTTGGGTGTTATTCTATCAGCCCATAAGGCCATTTTGAGCTTTGTGTGCCAGTCCTCTGATTCTCATCAAGAGTTCTTCTTCGATGATCTTTACAGTTCTTGTTTGTGGACTCACCCGCCATTACCTCGGGGTAATAGTTTGATGAAGTGCTCAAGTAAGTCCCATTCTTAACAGCCCATCTATGATGATCTTGGAACCTATGAATGCTAATGCATTTTCTGATATGATGGTGGCTGGCACTCCAAATCTGGTCACTATCCCTTCATAGAAATCTAGGATACTAGACTCATTGGCTTCCTTGAGTGCCACTGCCTCGGTCCACTTGGTGAAATAATCTGTCACTGTCAGAATCCATTTGTGGCCTTGGCTTGAATTTGGATTGATGACTCCAATGAAGTCCAATCCCCATTGCATGAAAGGTTGGTCGACTGAGATTGGGTGCAATGGAAGTGTTGTTAGCCTTTCCTTTCCTTTGAAGAATGCACAATTCTTGCACCTCTTGATCCATGTAGTAGTCACTAAACACTCTGGGCCAATAATAACCTACTTTCATGATTTTGAGTGTTGTCACTCTTGGAGAAAAATGGCCTCCAACTGCTTCAACATGGAATTCTTGTAGCACTCTCTCCACCTGATCTGTCTCAATGCATCTCAGAATGCCATTGATGTCTCTTTTGAACAAGACACCATCAATAAGAACATATGGGATGGCCTGTAACCTGAAATGTCTCCTTTTTGTTTTACTCATCCCATGAGGACACATGCCTATTCAAGGAAGTGCACCATGTCTTGGGTCCAACAAGGAGCAGGTACATCATCTCTCCCTTCTTCTTGATCATCTTGTAGAACAAAAACAACCTCCTTTTCACTGTTTGTTTCATCTTGTTGACCTGAGGCTAGTTGTTCACACAACCCCTTCCCATGGACCAGCTTAGTGACCTTGATCTCAATGTCATATTCCATGACATGAGTGATCCATCCTACACATTTTTCATTCAGTCCTTGCTGAGAAGGAATTCTTTAACTCCCGCATGGGAGACCAATAGTTGGATTTTGTTGTTTGAAACCAAATGCTTAAACTTCTTCAATCCTCTGATCACCGCCAGGACCTGCTTCTCAATGAAGGAGTACCTCACCTCATAATCTTCTAGACTCTGGCTGAAGAAAGCAATTGGTTATTTTGTACCTTCTCTATTCTATTGAACCAAGATTGCAGAAATCGTGTCACTACCACCAAAGGCATACAATATGAAGTCTTTGGAAAATATGGATTCACAAGAGTGGGGCTTGTGATATGGCTTCTTTGATAGCCTCAAAGCTTGCTTTTCCTTCAGCTATCCACCTGAATGCTAAGCTCTTTTTCAACATCAACGTTATTGGCTTAACAAGGGCAACAAAGTTTGGAACAAACCTATGGACAAAATTGATTTTTCCCAAGAAGCTTTGAAGAGCCTTCTTGTGACTTGGCAATGGCAATGCTCTTATTGCTTGAACTCTCTCCGGTCAATTTCCAATCCTTCCTTTGATACAATATGGCCTAGAAACTTGCCTTCATGGGCCAAGAATATGCATTTCTTAGGGTTCAATGACACCCCAAAACTCTATGCATCTTTGGAATACCTACCTTAGGTGGAAAAGATGATCACGCATTCTTGGAAAAAATAGTGATGTCATCCAGATAGATCAGTACTATTTTGTTGATCAACCCTTGAATGCCATATCCATTGCCCTTTGAAAAGTGGCTCTGGCATTGGACAATCCAAATGGCATTTTTTATGTAGGCATAGGTGCCCCATTTGGTGGTGAAAGTTGTTTTGAATTGATCATCTTCTTTTACCATGATCTGATTGTATCCCAAATAACCATCTAGGAGAGAGAACCTCTCTGATCTAGACACCACTTGCAAAATCTACTCCATCGAGGGAGTGGGTAGTGATCCTTGAGAGATGCTCTATTCAAATCTCTAAAGTCAACACACAACCTAATCTCTCCATTCTTCTTTTTGACTGGGACCAAGTTTGCAACCCAACTTGAGTGTTTGATTGGAAATATGATACTCACCTCTATCATCTTGTTCAACTCTTTTTCATCAGAGGCTCAATGTGTGGGTTTATTGTCTCTGCTTCTACCTGATGGGCTGAGCAACTGGATCTAGTTTGATTGTGTGTTGTGCTAGTTTTGGATTGAACCCTCTTAGGTCTTCATAACTCCAAGAAAACACATCTGGAAATTCTTGGCAAAGTTGTATGAATTCATATCTTTCTTGCTCGGTGGCCACTTTTCCAATTTGAAGTGTTTTGTCTTCTCCAACTGGGATTGACTCTGAATCTTCTCCTTTGATCTGTAAGTTAGCCTTCTCTTTTCTAAACTGATCATTAGGATTGAAAATAGATTCCAGTGTCACTAAGCCTTTGGGAAGCTTGTTTGTATGTAGCTGTACTATCTGATTCCCGTATTGCTGCTCTAGTCTGCTTTGGTTTATAGCTGAGAATTCAACTTCTTCTTGCAAAAAGTTAATGATCTGTTGATCATTCTCAAACACCTGCCAACATGTATTATTATCCGGCACTGCTTGGCCTCACAACTACATGGATATGTGGTTGTTCTTTCTGTCCCTCTTGATGTTGTCAACCACATCAAACATTGCTCCAACTGCTGCAAGTCTATCAACAACTTCATTCTCCTTCCTGGGTATGGACACAATGTGAAGGCCTCAAAATCCTCCATGAGATCCCATACCCTACTCTTGTAGTTCTTGAGTAGGTCATTTTTGACAACATTAAGTCCTCTGACTTGATTGGCAACCAGTTCACTATCACCAAACACTTGCAAGTTCTTGATTCCTAGCTTCTTGCCCAATGAAGACCATGGACCAAAGCTTCATATTCAAAGTTTTGTTTGAGAAAGAAAAATGAAATCTAAAGGCTGAATAATATTTCATACCTTTGGGGGACACAATCATAGCTCCTCCTCCAAATCCTTGTCTACTCCTTGAGCCATCAAAGAACAATTGCCATACCTCATTGTCATCTTTATATTCTAGCTTAATTAGGTCAGGAAGAGGATGATTTCTCTTCATGTAGACAAGTAGACACCTAGCTCAGATTCTTCCATCTCCTTATAGGGGTCAAAAGCATGAATTTTTTTGGCCCACTCATCGAGAGTCAAGTCCGGGATACATCCCACCTGGTATTCGCTTCACAAATGCTTAGAGGTCTTCTTGATCAAAAGTCGAGCAAGTTGGCATTGATTGGGCTAGGCACATAAGATTCAATATGATAATCAGCAATGGGTTCAGATATGATTGTGGCCTTTTCCCCATACCTTGTTCTAAAGAGCATATGTGACCAATCAGCAGACAGATAGCCTCCAATTTTGGCAGTGAAGTCCCTGGACAAGCACAAAGCAAAATGTGGTGGCAAATCTATGATGGATATGTTTTGTAAAATAGTCACATTGGGGCAGGCATGCAGAGTGAGGTTTAGATCTTTGATGATTCCAATAGTTGTCACTATTGTCCCATCTAATTGCACTACCCCTCTAGAGATGACTTCATATGGAGACCCAACTGATCAGCCTATTTGTTTGGGCATCACAGAACTACTAGCCCCAAAATCAATCATACAATTGTGCACCAATTTGTCTCCAATAATCAATGAGACATAGAATGGAGGAGGTCTCAGGATCTTACCTTGTTGTTCTCCTTGGTTCCTCCTAGGTTGAACTGCATTGGCAAGCACTCTCTCTTGCTGGTTAGGGGGTTGATTTGAACTCTTGACCAACCCCGTATGGTA
The DNA here is from genome assembly GCA_018340775.1 of Taxus wallichiana var. yunnanensis. Classification (NCBI taxonomy): domain Eukaryota; kingdom Viridiplantae; phylum Streptophyta; class Pinopsida; order Cupressales; family Taxaceae; genus Taxus; species Taxus wallichiana. The sequence continues at coordinate 3,775,090 of CM031235.1, read as the reverse complement.
GCTCCGCAACAGATCCTCTACCCCTGGAATGGCCAGTGACTCCCATAGTGAAATGTTCACACTTGTCCTCTTCATTTTCTCAATAATATTGAATGAGCTATCCTTTTGCTGCCCCTTCCCAAACACATTTCTTTCTTGCACATGGGTTGTTACAACCGGTGTCTGACTAGGATTTGGAAGGTGGCTTGGATTGGTTCTGCATGTTGGGAGTTGTATTTGGAACACCAGACCTTGTGGAGTGATGGAAGGTTGAGGGTCACCTGAGTTCAGTGGTTGGCCCTCTCCAATATTTCTCTTTTTGGACCATGTATTGGCAGCTACACTTTGAGAAGGGAACTGATTCATTCCACAAAAGTCTTCAACCTACCAATTTACTAGCATAGTTTTTTGGGGGTCCACCTTGTTGAGCTCCTTGTTGCTGATCTCCTCTTGGCTAGGTTCTTGTGGCACCATACTGGTTTGCACCATCAAGGCCTGATTTAGAGCACCATTAAAGCACATTGATTGGTTATGTGGCTGATTGCATGGAAAACACCAATCATATTCTGTGCCATATTGTTTTGTGCTGGGACCAATGCCCTTGATGTTGAAGTTGTGTTTGGATCATATGACCTGAAAGGTCTAGCAGCTTGGGGTTGTCCTTGGTTCTGGCTCTGATTTATAGTCTGAGGTGGTGGTCTATTGTGCTGATACTGGGGTCTAGCTTGATATTGAGCTTGGGGATGATATGGCCTGGAACTCTGAGCCTGTTGTCTTTTGATGGTCACTAGCTCATTTCCTAGGTTTTGCAGTTGCTTCATCACTTCCTGAAGCTCCTTAGAGGTGTTAGATGATGAAGTGGAAGCTTCAAGCTAAGCTTTGACTCCTGGGGGTGGGTATAGGAGCTAATGTAGGTTTGGCTAGTATCTGGGTTTCCTAACTCAAGGTACAGAGGCATGGATGGCCTAGGGGTAAGTTTTCCAGCCTGAATCAAATGGTTCTCAGCTCCTATGGAAAGGCTATAGGTCAGCAGTAAGGTTGTGCCCCCATTGATTGAATCATCAAAGAAATATCAAAATTTAAAGCCCTAAGAAAGTATAAGAAGGCACCTTCATTAGTGGGCTTTACTACTGTTGGAATCTTGTCCTAGGTCCATTGAAACCTGAGGTTGAAATCCATCAGTTGCTCATTCGGGGCTCTCTTGATTGTTTTTAGTTGCTCCAACAAAGACAAGTTATCACCCTTTTCTCCAAACTAGTTGTGAAGAGTTGTGCACAGCTGGTTCCAGTTTTGAATAGAGCCTGCCTCAAGGCTCCTAAACCATTGTGAAGCTTTTCCTTTGAGTGAAGAGGCTAGCAACTTGACTGCAATGTCCATCTCATGGATTTCATGGATTGTATAGACATTTGCAATATCTTGGACATGGTCACCAGGAGAAGTCTGGTTTTCCCCAATGAAATATGGGATGCTCTTTAATGCTGCAATCGGGACCGGATTTTGTGCATTCAGGGGAGTGGGGCTACTGCCAATGAAGTTGACATATGGATTTGGTTGTGCCATTCTGATTGGCCTAAGAACCCTTAAAAACTAAAAGAAAGGCCTCAGTGGAGGTGTTGACAAGGTTCTTCTTGGTGGAGATGGAGACCTCTGAACTCTTCTTCCTCTCCTTTCTCTTCCTAGGGATAGATGCAAGTATTCAAATATACCTTCTTTCCTTGCTCTAGACCGGGTTTTTCTCATGAATCTCCCAAGCTTGGGCTGCTAAAACCAAGTGGATTCTTCCTCTATTGGAGTCACCAGATATGCAAATTTGAAGCTTCTTATAAGCTAAAGATCGCAACAAGTGCACATCAATCTTGCTGCGATGGAATGGAGACTTCTCTATCCCACTGTGTGCCAAAACTATTAGTGCAAAATCACAGCACCCCCAAATGAGTTCTAAAATCTACTTTTCTAAGGCGTAGACTCATTTGGTGTGATTGCATAACATTGAACTTTCCCAAGGTGTGGGACCTTGCAAAATGGGAAAGCTCTCCAGATTAAAGGTTGGTTCCTTATTCCTCTATTTAGATGCATACATGAGAATTTGCAGAGGATCTATCTCTATACCTAATCTAAAACTTTCCAAGGAGACATGGATAAGAAAGGGGTACAAGAAATAAACAATAACTAAACTACAAGGTGATGCACCAAAGGAATGATGAACACTAGTTTTATTGATAGACACAAACCAACAAATACATGTAATAATCAAACACAGATAACTAGATTTATAATGAAAGACCAGATGTGAGAAAAAGAGACAGAAAGGATCTAGAATCGATCACAAACGTGTTTTATTGCTCTGCAGATTGATACAATACATTACAAAACAGCCAAGAGGCAAGAAATATATTGCAACTTTGATGGAAGGCCTAAAATTCCACAAATTCCTTTGCTAGAAGAAAAAGGGAGCCTGCAAAACAAGGAATGTCCAACCCTTTACAATGAATCTTGCCCCCGTATTTATAGATTCGATCAAAGAGGAGAAAGAGAGGGGGAAGCAGGAAAACAGGTTGAAGCTCAACTACTATTGTTAATGCCCCTGATAAAATCTGCCCCCAAATCCATCTTTACTACATCAATCTTTGGTTCTTGCACTGAAGGAAGAGGAAATGATGGAACAAATCAAATCTGATCTAGTTGTTGAGGCAAGAAGATCCTGCATTGAAATCCAAAGATGTTTCCTCCATTTTCCTTTACCTAACCTCCTCAAAATTAAAGTTTCAAACCTCCATGGCATAGGTGAGGCCGAGATCTTTCCAATGGTGTCAGATTCACAATATTTGAGCCCCGAGTCGAAAGATATCAAAAGACCAAATTTTCCCAATAACCCGCTTTCCTCGAGACACGCGTAGTCTAACGCTAGTTTGGGTTTCCCTTTTTGGATTCACCTTTGGAGAAGCATCATTAGGACACGTGGCTCCTTCCACTGCCTCCCTCATACTTAGTCGATTTTAAACCCTTTTCAATGAATCCAAGCCCAGGGACTTCAGATCTTCATTGTTTCTTCCCCTTCTATTTCATATTTGAGTCCCTCTATGACCAATTTACATATCCGAATGATTTTTCTCAGGTTCGTTTGATGCGGGGTCGTGGTTGATTGCAATATTTGGCCCGGGGTGAAATATGGATAATATAACTTTAGCCTCCAAATTTTGGACTTGTGTCTCCATGTCCCGACCATCCTCTATAGCTATCTCCTCCGGGTCTTTTCTCATCCTCTTCTTTTTCCTTTGATGCCTCACTTTGTTCTTATGTGTCCTCTGGAAGTGTAGGATAATTAGGCATGCTTTCCTCTTAATCTTTCACCTCCTCATTAAACTTCAATTTCCTCCTTTTCACGCGTGGTAGCCTTTTTTTTTGTGGGGAGGGTTTGGGTAATTTATGCATAGTAGTTAGAGTATCACCTTGGGTATTTGTTCTCTTAAAACCCTTTTAAACATGTCCCCTCTTGTGGGCTACATTCATGTCCTCATCATCCCCATCTTGTGGGGTCGAGGTGGCGTAACGGCGTGCTCAACTTCACCCTTACTTCTAGGATGTCTCTTACCCCTATGCTCCAAACCACCACTATCTTCGTGCTCCTCCTCCTCATCCCCGCACTTCAACTACATTTGTGGGCTTAAGCTCGGGATGTTCTCCATTGTATGCTTTCTTTCGTGGTGTTGAAGTGTGAACTCACCTTCCACATATTTTTATTCTCCATTTTTGGCTTTAATCGGAGATACACCAATGTTGCCCCCATATCACGCTACATCCAAGCTTATTAGCTTGATATTCAAGTACTTCAAGTGATCCTTTCGTATAAGCACTTCTTCCAGTGGTACACATACTTCTTCCTCAAAGATATGGTAATTCCAAAGTCTACCTTATCTCGCATTGAAGACTAGTCAAGATGTGTCCATAAATCTATGAACATATGCTTGAAAATACCTTGCAGTGAATGCATAAGGCAACTTGCACTAAGGGCTCCAGACTCCATCTTTCATTAGGAAGCATGCGATCCGTAAATGTTGAAATACAACAAACTAAAATTGTTTCTACTACACTAAGCTAGGTCCCTTCTGGGGATGCGCCACTCTTCTCCAAATGTCATGTGGATCCTATCATACCACTTCTACGCCCTTTTCTTTACATCATCTATCATGGCCCCCTTGCATAAGTACTTGTTGAATCTTTCAACTAGGGACTTGTTCTCCATGGGGTATTCCCATATGTTATCCTTTGCTTCATCCGGTACTCCGATCTCCATAAATACTAAGTGATAAGTAGAAGCACCTCCCCAAAACCGATCTTCCCTCATGTGCATGCTTCTTCAAATATTTGCTCTGTAATATAGCCTGTAATGTTGTAGATTGTCCCTTCTGACATCTTACGCACCACGTGTAACCACATGGTATTTACTTGAGACCACCACTCCTGATCATTTAACTTGGTAACAAGGTGGGCTACAGCTTATACAACTGGACAGTTCTTCAATTTTTCTATGTCCATTCCGCGCGGATCCTTCAAGTATCCCAACTCCTATTTAGTCTTTACAATCACGATTTTTTCTACAAGATAACCTTTTATATCTTCTCATGTGGCCTTTAGACCTGTGAATCGATGAGACAAGTAGAGATGAGATTCTAACTCGTGTCCTACAAAGTAGAAGAATTATTCATGCACCCTTCTCATGAGCAATTGATAAGGGCTCATACTTCCTAAAAATATGGAAGCTCATATAACCTGGTAGACTTTAATTCTCCTTAAAATATTTTCACCCGCATCATCATTTATTGGCATGTCCTCCGTTGTGCACTTTTTTGTTATAGTAGTGAGCAAGGAATCGATCTCCTTCTTATTTTCCAAAGTCCTTTGATTATATTCACACACTTTTCTCTTTTTTATCGGTGAATCCCATTCTTTCCCCGATGATGAATCCTTCTAGATATCAAGATCTCTAAAAATGGCTTTCGAGTGCCATCTCTTCCTCCTCGATGACCACCTTCTTCTTTCCTTTTACTATTGTTGCAGATGCCTTCTTCGATGTCATTTTTACCTTAAAATGTCTCCTCTTCAACTTTGCAACTTTGCAAATCAAACCCTAGCTCGATTCAATCATGCCCTATGTGGAAACTTCATAGACTAACCCTATTTTGTCTCCATGCTTTGGTCAAACCCTTCACCACCGGGGACGCAAGCTTCTTGTGACATAGATATGGTTGTCATGCTTGTTTCACACCCTTCGCACCTTAACTCGATCACTCGGATCTTCACACTTGGCTCTTTCTTCAAATACTCTTAGTCAGTAATGGTAAAAATCAATCCGCATCCCATCCTTATATAAATTTTCAAATTTTTCAATTTTTATGTATTGATTACTCCTTCACCTACCAAATATCACCTCATTCATTGACCAAATCCATTCATTCCACGGTACATATTCGTGCCCAGCTATAACCTTCTAAAGCGTGCCTTCCTACCCTCTTGTCACATACTTCTCTTCAGTGTACACTCCTATGCCCGAGTACCTCATCATTGTACCTTCTCCCGGTAGCTATCATGACCTCCACTTACCTCACATTATAATATTATTTCATTCATCTCCATCCTTGGTCACTTTTGAGAAGAAATCTCTTTTGACTCAAAGCACACCTATACAGCTTATTCCTTTCACCTTTCAATTCCCATAGTCTTTTTCTTCGATAACTACAACCACCCCACACTAAACGTATGTGCATTCCTCACGCGCATAAAAATATTCATACATAAAGAATTAGCTTCATCCACACAAGTGCGCTTATTACACAAGAACAACAATGAAATTGACAAAGCATGGCAAAAATGAAGGAAATATTAAGGAAATAATTGAAAACCTAAACTAAATGGCAATACTACCTTATTACAAACACCAAGAAGACTTATTTACGTGAGGGCTTCAACCTAATCCCATTAAAGTAACTCTGTAGTCATGTTCCATCAAGTGCTTCTAGATGGCAAGCACCTAATTCAAGTATAGAAGTGATAACATATGACCCAACTAATGTACCTTGAGCTTTCCTAGATGGCGAAAAACTTTGAGTCATAAAGAAGTACCATTTGTCTAATTTTAAATTTATTATCCCTTATGTTCATGTCATGCCATGACTTCTACCCGCCTTTTCTTGCTTCTAACTCCATCTTGTTATGGCTCAAAGACTTATCCAGCTTGAATCATCTTTTCAATAAGCTCTTCTAAAGTCTTGTTCATGCCTAGACCTTTAAGTGTGTGCAATGCGTAAAGAAGGTAACATAAATTCTATAGGAGAAGCTTTCACGCCAAACACCAACTCGAAATTTTGTGGCTTTTTTAATCTCTTGTAAGTTATTCTATATGCCCAAAGAATAGCCGATACTTTTTCATCCCAATCCTTTCTCCCAAAATCACAATTTTTTGTCAAATTCTAGCTCAAAATCTTATTTCAAGGTCTTAAATAGCTCCATTTTCCCGAGGATGATAAGGTGTAGTTTTATGGTGTGCAACCATAAACTCATCTAATAGTATCCTGATTGTCTCATTTAAAAGTGTGTACCTGATAACTTGTCAAGCTTAAGGGACTTCCATATCTTGTAAGAACATTCTCCCACAGAACCTAGCTATCAGCCCACCATACTGCAGGTCCTTGGTAGGTGTTGCTTCGCCTACCATGTGAGATAATCTATGCAAGTAATAATATAGCGCAATCCAATCCTATGCACTACTGGTGAAATAGGTCCTACAAAATCAAGTGGCCCATTTCTAAAATGGTTCGGCACTAGTGATCGATCTCAAAGGAATCTCATCTCTTTCGCCCTTAGTTTTTTGAGGTGTTGACAATGATCACACACCTTACAATACTCTTTACATATTCTTATACAATGTCTCCCACCATAATCCAAAGCAAGTAGGATCTTCCCAGCTGAATCACATCATCTATATAATGGCTTCCCGAATACCACCATGAGCTTCTTCCATGATATCCCGACGCTCATGTTCTAATACACAACATTGTAATACTTCATCTCTTCCTATCTTGTAGAGGTCACCACCGATTAACATAAATTGTGTCACACATATAGCAAGCTACTTCTCTTCTAATGCTTTCAATCCCTTCCGTGCCATACCCATTTGTAGAAAGACAAACAATGTCTTCTAATTCCATGTGCACATGTTGTCAGAACCTATATAACTATACATCCGCATTGTTTCTTCAATTTTCTATGCATCCTCTCCGAATTGATTCTAGATACATGATCCGGTCCTAAAATTGCTTTTCCCTAGCTTCACCACAATTGTGAAGTCAAACTCTTGAAATAGGAGCACCCATCTGCATATGTGCCCCTATAAGATGGTCTTGTTTACCAAGTACTTCAATGCCATGTGATCTGTATAAAACAAAAATGGTGTTGCTAACAAGTACTTTCGAAACTTGTATAATGCATAGATCATGGACAACACTCATGCTCGTATTTGTATAATTTCGTTCCATGGGAGTCAGCTTCCTACTAGCAAAACAGATTAGATGATTTATAATACCTTTGCCAGGTTGAGATAACACGGCACCAATGGCCATTCCAGAAGTGTCCACATGCACATGAAATGGTTTATCCCATGAGGGAAAGCACAAAATGGGAGCAGTAGTAAGTCTCTCTTTTAATATCTCAAACGTGCACTGCTGCGGTTCTCTCCAATAAAATGTACCTTTCCCTTTAGTAGTTCCTCCAAGGGTGTAGCAGTTTTGGCATACCATTTTATGAATTTTCTATAATACCTTGTATGACCTAAAATTTTGTGTACCTCACTCTAACCGGCAAGTGCTTCTGTGCCTAAAATTACCGCAACCTTGATGGATAAACTAGCAAACCTTCCTTACAAATTATATGTCCTAATAAGATCCCAAATGGCATAGAAAATATGCACTTCTTGATGTTCAAAGAGATACTCAATTGTTTGCATCATTCAAACATTAAGCACAAATTGTCACAATGATCTTTCACAAGCCCATATACTGTCTAATCATCTAGATAAACCGTAAGAAGTTGTGAATAAAATCTTTAAATTCCCGAAAAAATATGCACGAGAATACAAGAATGCGCGATTTTCAATCCAAATGGAATCACAAGATAGGAAAAACTACCCCATTCAATAGTAAATTTTGTCCTTTCTCGATCCTCCAAGAAATCCTACCCCGATGATACCAGAAAATCCATCTCGTGAGGGAATATATTTTACACTCGCAACTCCTTCTAGTATTTCCTCAAAGTGAATGGCATACGGAATGGATCTCGTGACACATGTAGCATTCAGCTCCCGTATTCCACACATATCCTAATATGTTTGTTCTTGATACTGATTACCATTGGGCTAACCCATTCGACTCATCAAGGGGCTTGATAATTCCAGATTTCAACATTTTATCAATTTCTTCTTTTACCTTTTCATGTAAATTAGTGTTTCACTCTAATGTTTCGGCTTCGGGAATAGAGTTGTTTCTATCCTTTCATTCCTTTTAGAAACTTTGTGATGAGGTTAGGGTTAGGAGGAACACTATTGAATGTCGAGATGGTGTGCGTGTACCTGTAGAGAAAGATCAGCCGATCATGAGAACTCTTTTTGTCTTAGAAGGACTACCTGTAAATAATAACACAAGACCACAAGATTTTGATTAAACAATAAATGAGGAAATCGCCTGGGCCCTGTGAAATATAAAACTTCCTTTCGAAGGTGGTCAGTTCCCCTGCTAATATGAATTAACACAAAAGACTGCAAAATATCAATTAAATTATTTCGTTAAACTGGGTAGGGGGAAAGGCTGGTTTTCTGGGTTTTGATCAGAGGAACCGATGCCGGTTACTGATAACCGATGCCGGTCACTGATAACCGATGGCGGTTACTGATAACCGATAGCGGTGGGTTCTACGATCTTCTTGGCAGCTATGGTGTTTGTAATGGCTGGTTTTTGGATGGTATTAGGAAATGGGATGGTTAGAAGCAAAAGAATGACAGTTAGATGCAATGGCACGTTGGGTAGTGGATTCAGAAACGGATTTAGGAGCACTGAGATTCAAGAAGCATAAGAAATGTTATAACAAAGGACATGCAATATGTGACTTATGGTTTTGGCACGATGCAAGTCGATCTCCTTGGTCAGAAACACTTCTCGGTATTTCCACTCGCCTCTCGCTTCTATCAAGTGAAGATCCGGACTCGTTCCTCTCACTCGCAATGCTCTCTCGCTGATCCAGAAATCCTTTGACCGATCTCCAAAATGAAATTCCCATCCGTTGTTTTGGCTTGGGGAGCCCATTTACAGGAACCGATGGCGGTTGCTATACCGACGACGGCCGAGTAGAACCGCATCGATAAGGAAAAAGTAGGCTATTTTTAGTAAAATAGCTCACCTTCCCTCGCTTTCTCCCGAGAGATCAACCATAAGGGCTTGGTCAAGTGGCTAGAAGGTCGGCTTTGGGTAAAAGAGTAAGGAGGCATTAGTTATGGATGTGAGTCTGACCAAGCCATAAGTCTTAATTAGGTTAGTTTAGGGTTAGGGCTAGGTCATGATGAGGTGGCAAAGTGAGGTGGTGGGTAAGGTATGTGGATTTATCAATTATAAGGTAATTAATAAATAATTGTGTAAAGTTTAGGTAATGAGGTTAGGTTGCGAAATGGGACGCGGGTCACAAGGGGTCGTAAGACACGAATTTGGTGTCTACATTAGCCCCTTATTGTCGGTAGCTTGCTCGTAAAGTCGCAGCGCGACAATAATATGAAGTGGTTTCTCATGTTAAGGATATAGGTAATCCCCTCAAATCTATCACAGATTGAGTGAACGGAAATCGTGGATAGGGTCGATAACGGGGTATATGTTGTAGAGAGGATGGTAAGGTGGTGGGGTAGGTCCAAGGAAGCAGACGCATGTCAAATGCAATAAGACGACTAGGGTACATGATTTCGACAAGCAAACCAAAGAATGTGTAGGCAAAGGTCGATAGTTTATCCAAACAAGGGTGATATAATCCCGTATCCAAGGCATAGGAAGTAGCCCGTGGTATATATGGTGAGGTACAGGAATGTTTAGGCATGTTCGGCAAGCACTCAAATGGTTGGTTTGGTTGAGATAAACGTCACGGCCCAGGTCTAGGCAAAGTTGGTCGACGTGATCAAGTCAAGGACCCTAATCATGCTAAAACACGAACAGTGAGCTCGATTGAACAAAAGGTACATGATGGATGGATAAAATAAAACGTTGATTGTGGGTATGGTATTGAAGTGATACGGCCTTGGGTCAAAGCCAAGTGGTTGGGCGGTGGCCCCGGGTCAAAGTAAATGGGTAGGCCGAGGCCTTGGGTCGGTCAAAATGTTAGGGCGGCCTTCGGGTCGGGCCGTGATGGGTAGGCTGAGGCCTCTGGGTCGGGCCGGACAGGTAGGTCGAGGCCTGGGTCGGGCCTAATGGTTAGGAGCGAGGCCTGGGTCGGGCCGAATGGTAGGCCGAGGCCTTCGGGGGTCGGGCCGAACAGGTAGGGCGAGGCCTGGGTCGGGCCAACAGGTAGGGGCGAGGCCTCGGGGTCGGGCCAACAGGTAGGCCGAGGCCTTGGTCGGGCCGAATAGGTGGGTAGGTCGAGGCCTTGGGTCGGGCCAAATGGTTAGGTCGAGGCCTGGTCGGGCCAAATGGGTAGGCCGAGGCCTCGGGTCGGGCCAACAGGTAGTAGGCGAGGCCTCGGGTCGGGCCAATGGGTAGGTCGAGGCCTTAGGTCGGGCCGAATGGTAGGCCGAGGCCTTAGGTCGGGCCAATGGTAGGCGAGGTCGTAGGTCAGCCGGGACAAGTGAACAAATGTGTGCAGCAAAGAAAGGTGGATAGAGGTGATATTGGTGAAAAAAGAGGCAAGGAGTAAATAAGGGCAAAGAATGGGGTGAAAGTTGGGTCAGTAAGAACCGATGTCGATTCTACATGACCGACATCGGTTAAGAGACCGATACCGGTTCCTTAGGGTAAAATGAAACCGACATCTGTTAAGGTCGAAAACCTATAAAAAGAAAAATACGGCCATTATGCTACTTTTGTTATTTGCAATCCAAATCGACTTGTCTGACGTGGAGAGTTGGGATTAGAGGCTTTGATTGAGTGAGGTGGAGCTATTGTATTGGCGGAGAGAGTTGATAGTGGGCCCGATTGAGGAGGAGGCAGCAGTGATTGGGCCAGGACCCAGAGATCGTGATTGGAGCACATGGCACAGCAGAGGAGCCTGGAGGGGCTGGACCAGCTGGACCGCCACCACCCATCCCACCACGACGACGTGTCGTCGTACCGGTAGGTTCTAAACTCGTGATTTTATGCATTGAAATGGTTATTAGGCTAAATGGGGGGTTTGGGTAGGAATTTGTATTTTGTAGGAAATAATGAGTAAGTGGAGGTAATTTGAGAAAGGGAGAGGGTAGATAGGTTAGATAGGCTAAGGTGGGTAGGTGGGTAAGTTTTTAGGGTTTTTGGGTGGGTAGATGGGTAGAAATAGGTAAAAAATGGGTTTTGGGGCCGCGGGGTTCGCTCCGGAGAAGACAATGACCGATGTCGGTCACTGCCGACTGCATCGGATCGCACACAATTTTAGGGAAAGGGAGGGTTGCTGGTGACCTAAGGCGGCCGTGGTATCGTTATCGGTCAGGGGGGCATCGGTTGTGGGTTTATGTAGGGGTTGGGCCGAGAGTGGGTGTGGGGTTGGGTTGGTTGTTTTGGGTCAGGTGGGAGTGGGAGTGGGGTTGGGTTAGGGGTGGAGAAGGGTTAGGTGTGGGGGTTAGGTTTTGGGTTTTTGGGTTGGGTGGGTTTTGGGTTTTAGGGGGTGGGTGGGGTTGGGGCTCTGGGTGTGGGGGTTGGGTTAGGGGTGGAGAAGGGTTAGGTGTGGGGTTAGGTTTTGGGTTTTTGGGTTGGGGGGGTGTGGGGGTTGGGTTAGGGGTGGAGAAGGGTTAGGTGTGGGGTTAGGTTTTTGGGTTTTTGGGTTTTTGGGTTGGTTCTGGGTGGTGTGTGGGGGTGGTAGGTGTTAGAGGGGGTGGTAGAGAGTCAAGGTATGGCCTGGGGGGACACAAAAGGGGGTTTAGATGGTAAAGTAGATGTTATAATAAAGAGTAGGTCTAAGAATGTGGGTTGGTTTACAGCACGCGCAGTTGACGATGCGTGATAGAGATGCTCCACTATCGAGCCGGATGAGGCCACACGTATCCGCGGCGCATTGGGCCATCATGCGCGAGGTGGGACTCGGTGGGGTCCAGAGGTACAGAGCGATAGAGAGGATCACACCGATGGTCGCCCTCATCGAGAGATGGGATCCGGCGGCCAATGTGTTCCATCTTCCGACTGTGGGAGATGACCGTCACATTAGAGGATGTGTACGCATCCCGCGGCTACCGATCGAGGGAGAGGCGTCTTCCGTAGATTCAGAGACTCGCCATGGACAAGATATCGCAGTTTTGGGGATGCAACCGCGCTTCTTACGATCATACATGTGCGAGCATCGATATGGTGACATGTACGCGCACACAGACACGAGACACGGCACGTGGTGATGATGATAGGATCACCCGCTTCGCCTCCCGGATTCGTAGAGGGAGGCCGCTCCCATGAGCATTGATGGGGGTGCTGCCGGAGATGGTGGAGGAGCACACTGCTGCATGGGCACCAAAGCAGTATCCGGTGCAATTATACAGGAGTTATGGGGCTATCACGAGGAGGCGATTTGGTATTTGTTCTACATTTTTTGTCAGACTGATCAAGGCATACGAGCACATCGTATGCATCAAAGCCGAGGGCTACCCCAGCAGCCTGTGGCCACAGGTCGTATACCGATATGGCTTTCAAGAGGTGGTTGGGAGTCGTGGGGCCCCGCGAGCGCTTGTTGCAGGTCGGGATGTGGCCTATTATGCACACTCGCAGAGGGCCTTACAAAGCAAAAGAGACATTGTATGAGACCCTACAGAGGTCACCACCGGGCAGAGGAGCCCGCGATAAAGCCGCGCCCGATCCAAAGATACATTCGGATAGTAGGACGGAGGCCGGAGAGTACGAGCGATACCCCCAGAGAGGGTACGCAGCAGATGGGGTTACGACAGACGAGCCACCTCCCTTCCCTCAAAGACAGAGGGATGATGTAGAGGCCCCACCGCCAGCCGCCACGCCTTTGGATCTAGACCGGGTAGCTGAGAGACCAGCAGTGAGGGTGTGGATGATGCCGGTGCACGGGAGCATACAGAGTGTGGTGGTGGGGTCAAGCAGAGAGCAGCGAGGATAGATTACCGCGCACAGCACTTGGCATGCAGCTTATAGGAGAGAGGATCAGCTCGGGGTGGTGCAGCTCTTACAGTGGGCAGCTAATTGGCCAGCAACAGTACGTAAGCATAGGGGCCTTACAGTGCAAGCCAGCCGTGCACAGCACAGCACAGTAAAGACCACCACCAAAGACCACACCCAGGTGTGCAGTGTGCAGTACGAGCACATTGTGCAAAGACCACCACCAAAGACGTACCCACAGCCACAAAGCAGCAGTGCACAGCAAAGACCACCACACCAAAGACCACAGCCCACAAAGTGCAGTGCACAAGCCACACAGCAAAGACCACCGCAGCCCAAAAGGGTATAGGGGTATTGGTGTTAGGTGCCAGGGGACCAGCCCCAGCTCCTTCAGTGGCGCGAGATCGCTATATGGAGGTTAGAGCAGAGGCCCGATATTATCAGGATATTCTTGATAGTACCGGAGTCGAGTATCAGGCGTATGCAGCGCATAGGGCAGAGACCTCGCACAGCCAGAGATCTCAGGGAGGGGCAGCCACAGCTGGCGTGTCCGTGACGGGCAGGAGGCGAGAGGCACCACAGGGACCAGCGGGGAGAGGTGCCGAGGGCGGTGGGGAGAGCTGATAGATCCCCGACATGGTTTTGTATAGGGACACGGGCACCGGTCTGCGAACCGGTTGTATTGATAGAGGCCTGCGTGCCGACACTTATTCATTGTATTGATTCATTTATTTATTATATACCGGCCTGCGAGCCGAGTACGGGTTGTACATTTGATACCGGCCTGCGAGCCGAGTATATTTTTGATATGAGAGACCGGCCTGCGAGCCGAGTCGAGATTTTTGGTAGGTATCATTGCGGCCTGCGTGCCGGCTTTGGTATATTATGAGATCACAGAGGCCCCGATGTAGGGCACATTGTATTTTTGAAAACGGTATATATATATATAGATGATGTTTTGATCCATATGTAGTGTTCAAAATGTGTTTAAATATTTTGTTAATGGTTCGTAATATATAATGTATGATAAGTTTAGTGGGCATGTTGATAGATGGATGATGTTGATGGTTTTGTTTTTGTTTTTTTTGTACGTATATATGAATGACATGTGATGTGATGAATTGTTGGTTTTGTGACATTGTGATATATGTAACTGATGAGTTGGATCCAAATGATGTAGAGATTGATAGTTTCTTGAAATTCGTAGTTGATGGTTGTGTATTTGTATAAAATAAATGATGTTTAATGAAATTGTAATGATATGATGTGTGGTGGATGAACAAATGTGGTAAATGGTGTGGTTATGCAGGAAAAGAGGCGGGCGCGACAAAAATTTATGAAAGAATGAAGAAAAGAAACCTGTTTCAAAAAGGCAGGTGTGTAACCGGTATCGGTTAGGTAACCGATGTCGGTAGTTATATGACCGATATCGGTTATAGGACCGATACCGGTTATTTAGGTATGAGCTTTTCTAAAAATAGAAAAGCTAGGGTGGCAACTTGAGTTTTAATTTTAGAGCCATGCAAGAGGTTAAATACGCGAACGCGACGCTTTTGACGACCGAGATGTATTTTTATGAGAGATTTGGGTGAGAAGGAGAAAATAGACAAGGAAAGTGAATGTGATCCGAGATTCGAAGCGTAAAGACAAAGTTGAAAAGGGTGGTGATCATGGTAGAACGAGGAGAAGCATCCAGCAGGCAAGGACAGGAGGGAAGACAAGGGCCACCTCAAGCTGCTGCAACCCAAGAGGTATCATTTTGTTTGTGATTTAACTACTGCATGTTTTTGGGAATAAGCTGGAAAAGAATAAGGAAGTAGATATGAGAAAGACAACATGATAGACGGGGGTATAGATGAGGTGAGTGTTATGGGGTAGGTAATTCGGGGTTGTTGGTATGTCTGTGTATATAGAAAGGAAGAAACGATCAATTTATTGTCGTAGGTGGTTGTTTTAGGCAAGATGTATGTAATTGACAGTGACCGGTAGCGGTTAGGGAGAACCGGTATCGGTTACTCAACCGATATCGGTTATGTATAACCGATACCAGTTACTGGAGGAATTTCCAGAATGTTTGAAAAAACCCTGACGGATTGAATGGTTGTTTGTTGTTTTGGTGTATGCAGGCAGAGGCAGGATTGAGGATGAATGATAGTGTGCCAGCGCTGTTGTCACGAATCCGAGCGGATGTAACACCAGCTGAATGGACATTGATAAATCGTTTGGGGTTAAGTGGAATCCGCTATTATTCACGAATCGCACGTAATCATGCTATGTTACAGGCATTGATTGAGAGATGGAATCCCGAGACAAATACCTTTATCCGCCAACAGGAGATGACAAGAACATCGAAGATGTGTTTGGATTTTGAGACTCCCTATTACAGAGAACCAAGATATCGTGCACTACCTAGCGCGGCACTGGGAGCGATAATATAAAGATTTGGTCCATACGCACGAGATTTGACACAACGAGGTTTATCTTTTACATATGGGGTAATGTATGCAAAGACACCCCGAGGAGACAAGGTTAGAAGTGATATTAATGATAATGGTAGGGTATTATGCAATTACCGAGGGCGGAAGGGGGAAGATTTCAAAGGCATTGATGTGTGTTATTTGGGAGATGATAGAAAGGAACGTGACTTTTGATGGGCACCTACATATTTGGCAAGAGCTATACAGGGGTTTATGGGCTTCAGTAGGCGAAATCACAGGATGACACCGGATAGTTCATACTTATTACACTCGTTGGGCCTATGAGCACATTATTTGTGTGCGACAATAGGCCGACTCCATCCAATCGGGAGAAACCGGAGTGCAGAGATTGGGATTCAGATGATGGGTCCAGACAGAACAAGAGGCCCGATCCCAAGCCGTGACGGGTGATATTGAGTATTACAGGTGGTATGGGAGAGAGTGACGGTTGCGGATATCTGTTGGAGGCCATACGGGAACTATATGGTGACAGAGAGCATAGCTGAGGAGTTGAGGGGTGTAGAGTGATTGAGGTGGATCGCAGGGCACAGGCCGGGTGAGTATGAGAGGATTCCTATAGATCGCGTGCGGCGACAATTTGGATTTGTGCAGGATATACCCCTGGATTATAGACCATATATGAGGATCGACGCCAAGGCAAAGATTCTCACCTCCCCGCCAACACCTCCGAGTAAGGGCTCGAAGAGCAAAGCAGCCGATCGCAGGGTAATGGATGCGGGAACGACAGAGGCCTATAGATTATGGTGGGTAGCAGAACTGCGAGGTGTACGTGAGCATCCTGACATAGTGGTGATTACAGCAGAGAGGGATCATCTGCAGCATTTGGTTCAGCAGCTCCAAACGCAGGTGAATGAGACAAGAGGATTGTTAAATTGCATGAGTCACGGGCAAGGGGAGACTAGAGGCTGGAGTCCTCCATGCAAAGAGGGCGTATTCATATGTTACAGGAGAGATTAGCAGATCGGTGCAAGGCGGTACTAATATGCCATGGTACCCTTGAGGACAGAGAGGCCTCGCGAGAGGGGTCGACGATCATGATCATCACCTAGTTTGGGATGAGGCGTGAGGGTCCGAGTAAATGTTAGCAAGGTATAAGAATAAATAAGGATGCCGACTGCGTGTCGATGATAGAGAAGATGTATTTGTTTAACATCTAAATAAACCGAATATGTATGTTGATTTGAGTTACGATAATAATAAGATTGTTTGTGTTTTGATTTTCGGTGTTTTGAAAAAGGATAAAGAGGACTGTGATTAAATAGAAATACACAAAAATATTTATCACAGATTGAGTGAACGGGAAATCAGTGGATAGGGTTAATACAGGTATATGTCAGTAGAGAGGATGGTAAGGTGGTGGGGTAGGTCCAAGGAAGCAGACGCATGTTGAAATGCAATAAGCATACGACTAGGGTACATGATTTGACGAGCAAACCAAGCGATGTATAGGTAAAGGTCGATAGTTTATCCAAACAAGGGCGATATAATCCCTGTATCAAGCGCATAGGAAGTAGCTCCAAGGTATATAATGTAAGGTACAGTGAACGCGTTTAGGCATGTTCGGCGATTAAAGACTCAAAAGGTTGGTTTGGTTGAGATAAACGTCACGGTCTCAGGTCCTGGGCAAAGCTGGTCGACGTGATCAAGTCAAGGACCCTAGTCATGCTAAAACATGAACAGGTGAGCTCGATTGAACAAAAAGCTACGTGATGGGTGGATAAAAGTGTATGTTGTTGATGTTGGGCAAGGTAGTTAAGTGGTACGGCCTTGGGTCGGGCTGATTGATGAGTGAGGGCCGTGGGTCGGGCCAAGTTGTTGGGTTGCGGCCTTGGGTCGGGCCAAATGGTTGGGGTGAGGCCTTGGGTCGGGCCAAATTGTTGGGTTGCGGCCTTAGGTTGGGCCAAATGGTTGGGGTGAGGCCTTGGGTCGGGCCAAATGGGTGGTGTGAGGCCTGGGTCGGGCCAAATGGTTAGGGGGTGAGGCATTGGGTCGGGCCAATAGGTTGGCCTGGCCTCGGGTCGGGCAAATGGTTGGGTGCGGCCTTAGGTCGGGCCAAATTGGTTGGTCGCGCCTTCGGTCAAAGCCAAATAGGTTGGTCGGCCTTGGTCAGCCAAGTGGTTGGGTGCGCCTGGGTCGGGCCAAGTGGTTGGAGTGCGGCCTGGGTCGGGCCAAATGGTTAACAAGGGGTTCTGCAACAAAGGTAGATATTTGCGATGTTTGTGAGTCACGAGTGGAGGGACTAGAGGCTAGATACCTCCATGCGAGAGAGCGTATTCACATGTTACAGGAGAGATTGGTAGATTAGTGGGCGGTACCAATAGCCGTGGTACCTTTGAGGACAGGGAGGCCCGGCGAGAGGCGTCGACGATCACGATCATCCCCTGGTTCGGGATGAGGCGTGAGGGTCTAAGTAAATGTTATCAAGGTATAAGAATAAATAAGGATGCCGACCTGCGTGTTGATGATAGAGAAGATGTATTTGTTTAACATCTAAATAAAAATGAATATGTATGTTGATTTGAGTTATGATAATAATAAGAATGTTTTTTGATTTTTTATTTTGAAAAAGGATAAAGAGGAATGTGATTAAATAGAAATACACCAAAAATATTTATATTTACCACACATGATAGGTTATGGTAGGGGATGGTCGAGCTAACCTGGGAGACGCCATGTCTCGAAGTGCTGCCTACATAACCCATCGCACAAAGCAAGGAGGGCCTCGAGTGATGATGTAGTTCTCCCTTAGGACTAGGGAGAGGTGAATTCGTGCAATTTGGGTATGGTTAGGCAATTTGTTGGTTGATAAGAATTTGATGTTGATAGGGTAATGTTGTTGGTGTTGGTAAGGTATGGGCGATGTTGATGTAGGTATAGGTAAAGTGAAAGTTAGCTTACCCAAATAGTAGGGAACCGTATCCTGATTAAGGTCAACACACAATCCTAGAGTCGAGCAAAAGAGGCAAAAGTGTCCCGTAGTTGAGAAGAGCTAAACAAACCACATATTAACATAGGATGAGCTTGAATCCCTAGGTACCTTGCATAGGCGAGAAGTTTAAAGGTGAAAAGAGTCAGTATAATCACAATATATCGGATATACGTCACATCCCTTGAGTCAAAACAAATGGTGAGGTGAGGTGGATGATATAGCCGAGGTACGGAGAACTTATTACAAAGTGAGTGTTCGACTAAAGAGAACCTACCCTAAATAGACAAGTCCATGACTCAAAAGTCCTTTTGAATGCGGCTTTTCTTTTTTGCTGAATATAGACTGATCGATGCGGGAAGTCTACAAGGGATATGTATTGTGTTACTCTTGAGGTCTTCACGAAGCTGATCAATGCGAGAAGCTTCTGATAAAAGCCTGATCGATTTCTCGATAAAAGTGACTATGTATAGTGTCCTTCGAGGGAGCAATCTATTTATAGTAGTTGAGATATGATTGTAATGCATAGCTGTCCTTCTGTGGGGAGCAGCGATACTATATATAATAGTAGCAATAGTTCAAAGATATATTTGTCCTTCGAGGGAGCAGATCTATATTTAATTTAGATGACTAGATGTTCATTTGGCGTGAAGCATCTAGTTTAGTAGGAAGTTTGACTCAAGAAAATCCCATAAGATACGGCTTATTTTAATATTTTGAAGTCATGGACTAGACTAAAAAGGGGAAGGCATCATCAAGGGGAGGTGAGGATCAAACTATGTGAGCTTGATTGTTATTATGAAGTGTAGGAAACAGAGTGTATGTAGTGGTAAGTGAGCTCAAGGGACGAGCGGAAGGTAGATAAGAAGTGATATAACACTAATTTCAACAATAGAATGGTCGAAGACGCAAGGCATTAAGGGGTTCAGCTCAAAGTTTACCATTGTTTAAGCTAAATGATAAGTACCAGATCCATAGGTATGAGTGATTATATAAGGCCCAATCCAATTGGGAGCAAATTTTCCACGTTTGCTCTTTTCTAGTTTGGTTACATGTTGATTCTCTTGAGAACGAGATCACCAACCTTAAAGGTACGCTCATGAAGTCGCTTATCATAAGCACGTTTAATGCGTTTTTGATAGATTTGAAGGTGATCAAAGTCGTAAGATGTCAGCTCGTCAAGAAGCTCCAATTGGGCTAACCGCTCTTGGCGGAAATCATCATTGGTGAGAATATCCGAAGAGATATTCTAAGGGAGGGTATTTGTATTTCGAGAGGCAAAACAGCCTCTGCACCGTATACCAAAGAAAAGGTGTGGCATTAGTAGAGGTACGAATGCTAGTACGATAAGCCCAAAGGGCAAAGGGAATGTGATCGTGCCAATTTCTTCCGGATTCATCGACAACTTTCATGAGGATTTTGGTTAGTGTTTTATTAGAGGACTCGGCTTGCCCATTGGCTTGTGGATAGTAAGGTGATGAGAAACTAAGTTTGATACCAAAGTTGTCATAAAGGTCTTCTGCAACTACTTGTTTTTGAAAGATTTTCCATTATCTCGTTATCGAGCGATGAGGAACACCAAAACGATGATAATGTGGTGGTTAATGAACTCGACAATTTTTCTTTTTTTTGATTGAAATGAGTGGAATAGCCTCCACCCATTTTGTGTAATATTCGGTCGCATTGTGATTATCCAACGGTGACGTTGTGAAGAGGTTGGATGAATCTCACCAATAAGGTCTAAACTCCATTGTGAGAAGGGCCAAAGATCTCGAGCGATCTGGAGCGGGTGGCTAGGAGTATGTTGAAGGTTGGCATGTTGTCGACACATAACACAACACTTAACATATTCGTAGATCGTTATGAGAGTAGGCCAATAATAACCAAGGCGAAGGATTCGTTTGGCCACGGCAAGGCCGCTAAAATGTCCACCACAAATACCGTCATGGACTCGCTGGATGGTATGAGTGGCCTCCGCGCCGCTAGAGACAGCCAAGGAGGATGCCATCAAAGCCACGTTTATAGAGGAGTCCCCCATGACAACATAACGTGAAACACTTTTAAGAAAAGCACGTTTGCGTTACTAGAAGGTCGTGGGAGGACAGAGATTGTAAGGTAGTCGTGAAATTGGTGGTACCTGTATCCCGTGAATTAGTAGACACGTATTTATCATACAAACTACCGGGTTGAATAGATGGGGCAAAAGTTGTTGGACCATGACGAATAATTCAGAGTCAATTGGCATGCGGGAATTTTGCGAGGCTAAGCAAGCCATAGTATCCGCAAATTTGTTAGTGGAGCGGGGAATGGTTTGTATAGAATAGTGGGTAAATAAGGCTAGAAGTGAATCCACGTAGTGTTTGTATTTTTGAAGTTCCTCGTTTTTGCATTGGTAGACGCCCATAACTTGATTGACTACCAATTGAGAGTCGCCAAAAATGTTGATAGATTTGATACCTAAGTGTAACGCAACTTGGAGACCCAGAACAAGGGCCTCGTATTCCGCTGTATTATTAGTGCAAGGGAAATCAAGTCGGAATGAAAGAGGCATAGGTTCAGCGTTGAGAGGAATGAGAACAACGCCGGCTCCTCCGCCGCGCTGGCATTTAGATCCATCGAAGAAGAGGGTCATTGGGTACGACTCCTCCGTGAGGGAAAGAGTAGCGATGAGTTCGTCGGGAAATGTGAAATTGGTAAATTGTTCCCCAGGTAAAGGAGCTTCGCAAGTTGGTCTGCGATGGTTTGTCCTTTGATTGATTTCTGGTGGACAAACTCAAGGTCGAGGTCGGCGAGAAGCATGAGCCATCTAGCAATGCGTTGGTTCAGATGAGGTTTGGCATACATGTAATGGATGGGGTCTGTATTGGTGATGACGAAAGTCTTGTGATTTAGAAGGTAGTGTCGGAGTTTGGTGGCCACGAATGATAGGGCAAGGCACAATTTTTCTACATGTGTGTACCTAGTCTCATAGTCCACCAAAGTATGACTTATATAATAAATGGCTTGTTCGTGATTCTCAGAGTCACGATGTGCAAGCATGGCTCCTACAGCGTGGTCGGTGGCGGAAAGGTAAAGGTAGAAAGGGCGGTCGTCTTGGGGTGGGATAAGCACGGGTGGTGCAAGAGATAGGATTTGAGAGCTTCAAGGCTTGGTGACATTCTTCGCTCCATTGGAATGCAATATCCTTTTAAGGAGGTGATGAAAAGGTTGACACCGATCCGAGAGTTGGGATATGAAACATTGGATAGATTGGAGCTTACCTTGTAAACTACGCAATTGTTTGAGATTTTGGGTGGGGGCATTTCTAGGATAGCTTTGACTTTAGATGGATCGACCTCAATGCCACGCAAAGAGACGATAAAGCCAAGAAGTTTTCCGAAAGAACACCAAAGACACATTTCTTCACCAAGGCGGCATGTAATATTGTAACAGGTGATCAAAAATAATGGTTAAAACATCGAGATGTTCACTACGATGTTTAGACTTGCCGAGAAGATCGCCGACATAGTCTTCAAGGATAGTGTGCATAATGTCATGAAAATGTAGGTCATAGCCCGCCGATAGGTAGCACCAAAGATTCTTAAGGCCAAATGGCATGACACGATAATGTAAGGTTCCCCAAGGAGTTATGAAGGTATTTTTGTGTTGATCGGCAGGGGCAACCAAAATTTGGTCAGATCCTCGAAAAGCCATCCACGAGAGAGCATCTCATGACCTGCAGCTTAGATCAAAAAGTTGGTCAATGCTAGGTAAGGGGAAGTCATCCTTAGGGCAAGCGAGGTTAAGATCCCGAAACTGTGCATATCCCAAGTCCCCCTGCCGCTTTTAGTGACAGTACGATGTTAGAAATCCATCGAGGATAGTAATAGCAAGATGAAGGAAACAGAAGGAGTCGTTGAGCTCCTCTTTGACCAAGAGAGCAATGCGTGGATGCATTTTTCTCAATTTTCGTTTGACTAGTTTGGAATCGGGGTTTAGGGTGATGTTATGGACGGCGATGGTAGGATCAATTCCCCATGTCAGTCGTAAGACCATGCGAAAGCTTGGTCATGAGCACGGAGAAAGGTAGTAAAGGCGGTTTGTTCGATGTGTTAAGGGATTGTCCAATCTTCACAATGTGAGGATCCTCCTCCGTGTGGATATTGATTTCTATGGTAGATTCGCTCAAAGATAGTTTGGGTTTGAGATGGTAAGGCTCGTTGAATATAAGAATCATCCGCGCCAAGGTAAGTGAGGATGGAGTCGTCATCTTGGCATTCAACAACATTAATCAAAGGTGAATCCTCTTCGATCATGTCCGGATAAAGAAGGGGCAAAGAAGATGGGTCGTCATTATCGCGCTGATACGTGAGAGGACCTATGAAAATAGCATTTATGAAGAAAAAAGTTAGGAGGGATGGATTCAGTGGTCTATAGATTCTCATGGGTGATGATGGCAAAGTGGTGATGATTTGGTAGGGCGACGCCTTCTTCTTCCAGATACATTGACAGAGGTGTCTCCCCGTGTAGGTGTTTCGGGAAAACCGAGACCACCGCGATCATTATGTTTACGGGTAGTCACTGGGAATGAGTGTATGTCGGCCTTGTTCGTAAAGGCCAAAACCAAAGCCTTCCACGCACACGAGTCAAGAAGGTGAGGGCGAAACAACGATTTGTCAAGTATTGAAAATCGGATCGAAAGGAACCACACCAAGAGGAGGTTGGGGTAATGGAGGATGCGCCAACACCCCCATACGTTAGGTTAGTGCGGCAATGGGGTGGTCCGTAAGAGATTATCTCCCCACGCGACGGGTCGTAGGTGGGATGTGCATGTAATTGTCCGTACTCCGTGGGGTAGGAAAGAACTAACGTTATATAGGCGGTACTCCCGGCAGTAAGGCGAAAAACATCTACTAAGGGGTCGGAGGTTGGAATGTTAGCTGGGAAGGGAAGTGGTTTTGCGATGGTGGTTTCATCAATCAAGGCGTAGGCGCGGTTGAGGTGGATGGTTGAGGTACATTTGAGGAGGATGGTTGGGTTGAATGTATGGGTGTCTTGATTGGTATAAGCACATCGTTAGGGCGGTATAACATATCGCAGGTTTTAAAGGGGAGGGTCAGCTTTTACGGTGTAAGACTTCCCTCGTACTCAAATTTTATGCATCTATGTAATGTTGAGGAACGCATCCCACCATGGCTCGGATCCAAGGACGACCCAAAGAATATATTATATCGAACTCTCCTCAAGGACATAGAAGAGTTCGGGTAAAGTACGTGGTCCCACGCGAATGTTGAGGATCACGGTGCCTAAGGTAGAAGTAATAAGGCCATCAATGACCGCAACATGATGGGGTTGGCACACACATGCAACTAGAAGGGATGTTCATCCGTTGGAAGGCTTTTCAAGAGATGATGTTTAGGCTAGCGCCCTGGCCAATCATAACCCGACGTACTCGAATGTCTCGTGACGTGAGCCGAAGCGGAAATGAAAAGGGCAGGTCGTGGTCTTCGTACCAAAGTCAACAATTTCATCTTCAGAGAAACCGATCACAGAAACTGTGGTATAGAGACGTAGTGATTGGAGTAGTGGGCTGTTTAGTGAGAGAGGCAACGTGATTGGGTGTTAGAATGGAGCCGACAGGTAGGGTTTCATTAGGTAAAACCTCTATCCCTTAAAGGATCTCAACGAGAGCTTGTCGATGAGATTCAAGTCCGAATGAGATCATACAAAGGTCATTTTTACTGGGTGATTGGTGAAGCCGTTTAATCATATTTCGGTGGGCAATGCCATTAGAGACGGATAGGGTCTCGCGAATGACCACTTTAGGTGGTGGTGCAATCGGGATGTTTGACGGAGAAAGAGATGCCGCAGTGTGTTTCTTTTGCTTTCCCATTGTTTTTTCGCCTCGAGTACCGACACTAATCATATTAATCTCGTAGACCCGAGATGAGAAAGATGGTGGGATAACTCATGGTCTTCAAGAGGTGGGGTTGTAATAATGACAGATCTTGGTGAGGCGGGGACAGATGGTATAGGAGAGGGAATGGAAACTAAAGGTCTCTCCCTTCGTAAGTTGTCTTTCTTAATCTTTCTATCCGAGAAAGGTGACTCGGCGAAGGATGGTTTTTAGAGCTTTGCAGATCCCTCCACATCATGTCCTGGTGTACGGTGATAGGCGCAGATTTTAGACTCATCATAACTTATCGGTCGAGGTTTAGACGGGTCATAAGGTCTAAGTGGGGGTAGGGAAATGGTCACATTCTCCACCAACATAGCAAGGATTTTGGCGTAAGATCCTTCGAGTGGGTCAAAATCGGAAGAGGATGAGGGTATTGTTGTGTGGGTTTTGGTAATGTTTGAGCATGATTGGTTTGGGTGGTGGTTTAGCCGAGGGGTGTTGATACATGGTTTTTACTAAACGTGATTTCTTGGCGGTAAACTATGTTGATGATGAGGTCACAGATGACGTGGTATTAGAAAACAACCACGGGGAAATAGGAGTGACTGAAAACAAATCTTTTGATGATGGAATTTGTTTAGGGTTGATAGGTGGACAGGATACGTGGAGTGACGGTGTTGCTATACCCTGGAATTTCTGTATAGGTGCGGAAGGCGTAGGTTGTTTTGAAGAAAACGTAGGAGGTATGATATATTGATGTAAGGTAGAGGGATGGGGTCCCAATATGGAAGGTAGGTATGACGACGATGGTTTTGATTGTGATAGGGGCACGGATTGAGTTTGTCTCCTAGGTGGTGGAATGGATTTATTTTTGGATAGATCGAGTCGCTTAGGCGGGTGTGTTAGACTGGGCATTGGTGAGGTCCAAGCGTAGGGGAAGATCTGGTTAAGTTGATAGAAGTGGACGGGGCATTTGGTAGAGGTGAGGGGGGTGAAGGTGAGAACAGGGGAATTTTAAGCTTCTGTAAGCACTTCGGGTATATGGTGGAGACATCAGGATCAATCATTTGCATTTGAGTAGAAAAAGGGGTACTCAAACATTCCCATAGGGCCTCGCGTCATCTTCTTTGGAATGATAGTCTCAGTGTGATTTGTAATTTTTGTACGGAAGAAAGGTGGGTTGTAATTCCACCATCGGGTGTGACACAGAGGTAGATGAGGCAATCGTATCAATAGATGTTAAGAGGTCAACCGGTCGTTGAAAAGATTTAGGCGATGAGGGACTAATAGGTAGGAGGGCGTGTTCGGGGATCATCACGTTTAAAGAATGTGGTGATGTTAGTGTAAGAGATTTCGACTAAGGATGTCAAAAGGAGTGGTAAGCCTTCCTCTTGTGTAGCAAGAGTGGTAGTAAGGGGATGTTTGGGAAATAGATAAATTAGATAGCATCCGCTCACAGTCTTGTAGGGATGTGGTGTAAGAAGACTTGTTGATAAGAAGAGAAGTCCGGGCAGTTAACTCTTCTATGGGTAAAGGAATGATTTCACTTTGGCTTGATGGTGGTGAAGGAGGTTCAAACTCCTGTGTTGGTGGAGAGGCTTGATTTAAAAAAATTTCAATAGAGGCTTTTGGCTGAGAATCGAAGACTGCATGGATCTCATGAACACTCTCCTCGGCTAAGATATCTTGGTTCACGTTACCGTTGGACGAGTGATTCGGGAATGGCTTGTTGAAAATTTTCAGATTTCGGTTAGCAGGGGCGTTAGGATTATCGAGGGTTATATCCCCTGCGTCAACCATTTCCTGTACTATATTTTTCAACATCTTGCAGTTTTCATGACTATGTCCTTTTACGCGGTGAAAGTTACAAAAGTCATTTTCTTTGTACCAGGAAGGTATTGCGCGGGTGGAGTCAAACCCAGAGTGAGGTTTAACAGGGGGCAAGGTGATAGCCCAGACTTTGAGCAATTTCTCCAGATGACACCATAAGTTTCTCCCAAGGAGTGTAATTGGTGGGCTCGGCTTTGTACTTATAAGTGGTTTTCGGTGAGTATGGACGGTGTTTGAGATTTGACCATTACCGCGTGGACAGCTCCTTTGATTTAGAAGAAGTGGACGCGTGAGGAGTGGTGGTGTTTGGCTTGTTGGTAGAATCAGGAGTTCGGAAATTGGGGTTTTTGTTACGCAACCGCAATTTCTCTTCTTCTAAGGCTCGAATTTCAAGTTTCCGAGCCATGGTAAAGGCCTCGTCGAATGTGTGGAAAGTTTGAATTTGGAGGGTAGGGGAGATGTGCTTAGCAAGCAGCCCGCGTAAATAGTTCAATGAGTTCGGTTTGCCTTGAGGCAAGGCATACGTAAGTTGGTTGATAAGGCCCCGCCATCGTCCAAAAAATCTGCGATAGATTCGTCTTCAAATTGTCGGATGGCATAGAGGTCAGTGATAGATACTTTCTTGGCAATGTTAATGGAGAAATGATCCAAGAAAGATTGGGCTAGTTGGTTAAAAGAGAAGATCGAATGCTGGGTTAAAGCACTGTACCACTCCAAGGTGGGTCCTGATAAGGACATGGGGAAGGTGCGGAGTAACAAGGCGTCATCATGGGCAATCAAATAACAAGCATGTCTAAATGATCGCAAGTGTTGTTGAGGATCCTCTTTACTGTTGAAACGAGTAAACTTTGGCAACTCCCATTGAGGAGGGTATGAATGAAGGGGGACAGAAGGGTGAATGGGCTCCCGACAAACTTGCTCGTATGTCAAGGCGCTACGACTTCCTGAAACGGAAGCCTCCAGGTTTTGCATTTTGTCCATCATTTGTTTGATGAAATCTGTGGTTGGATGAGATGATGATGCCACAGAATAGGGATGTCCCATATAAGGTGTTGAGGTTACTGGATACGTGTATGGGAATGAAAAGGTAGGCGGAGCTTGAGAAGGAAAGCTCATGTGAATAGGTGGCAGAGAGTAAGTCATAAATGGAGTGGTCTCAAAGAGAGATGAGATAGGGCGGTTGGTGGTAACGATACGTGGGGTCCAAGGTTAACCAAAGGAAAGCTAATCGGGGGTCGTATAAACCTCTCAAGGCCGCCGGATTGGGAGACGGGGCTAGAGATGCAGAAGTAAGGCATTGTTATCGGGAGGAGTGGGAGCTAAATGAGCAGCTATACTAATAGGCATGCCAATAAGGAGCTGACCATCAGCGTACAAAATCGTGGGCATGAGACAAATAGTATTGTACAGCGCTGGGATTAGCATCCAGAAATTTGGCAAAGTCCTTGTCTCCTACAGGAATTTGGGGGATCTCACTAGTGTCCGTAGGGTTCCCTATAGAATGTGAAGGGGGTGATTCAGGCAAAGACACAGAGCAGGCATGTGAAACCATGGCGGCGGCTTGCTTCCGAGTGATGACAACCATAGACAAGAACACACAGGAAAGTTTTAATCTATCAAGAACAAAAACAACCTCAGAATGATGAATTTGGCAAGTTGCTGGTTTGTCAGGGGCTGATGAAGACAGTAACCGATATCGGTTTACTAACCGGTGTCGGTCACAGAGAAAACGACGTCGGTCCCTTAACCGATGCCGGTGTCAAAAGTCTAGGATAAGAAGATATAAAAGGCTGCTAATTTGATTTTTAGCAACGTTGAGTATATTTATCAACTTATTGATCACAGAAGACAAAGTATGACAGAGAAAATAGAATTTGGAAACAAGCAAGAGGCACATGCAAATCTAGAGATTAATCCTAGGGTTAATTTTAGTTATCGTGGGCTTATGCCTTTAGACGTAAGATGATGTCAGAATCCTAAACAACAAGACCAAGGGGAAATGTCAAGTTTGTTTTGGCTTATAAGGTTACCTCAATCTAAGTGAGGAATACCGCTGAAAAGGGGGGATGTTTGAGCTGTTGTGTTAATTGTGAAGTGATTCGGTATGTGTTGTGCAGTGAAACTAAGGTTAATTTCCTGTCAATACCGTGGATATCACCCCCACGTGTACGACCTGTTACTTAATCTATGTTCACTAGAATTGAAGAACAACAAGCAGGAATGCAATGCATGCGTTTTAAACCCAAATCGAAAATTATATTCGATGAAGCAAGAGAGATGACTTTCACTAATGCGAAACTAGGAAAGCAAGACAAATTCTTTACGAAATATATAACAAAAAGCAGCAACAGCAAATATGCTTCCTAAAATGAAAATAAGCAAGAGAAAGAAACCCAAAATGGGTCCCACCGGGCGTGCCAAAATGTTTCACTCGGAATGTTTCGGCTTCTGGGAATAGAGTTGCTTCTATCCTTTCATTCCTTTTAGAAACAGATGAGGTTAGGGTTAGGAGGAATACCTGTTGAATGTCGAGATGGTGTGCGCGTACCGTAGAGAAAGATCATGCCGACTCACGGAGAACTCCTTTTGTCTTGGAAGGACTACTCGTAAATAAGAACACAAGACCACAAGATTTTGATTAAACAATAAATGAGGAAACTGCCTTGGGCCCAGGAAATATAAAACTTCCTTTCGAAGGTGGTCAGTTCCCCTGCTAATATGAATTAACACAAAAGACTGCAAAATATCAATTAAATTATTTCGTTAAACTGGGTAGGGGGAAAGGCTGGTTTTCTGGTTTTTGATCAGAGGAACCGATGCCGGTTACTGATAACCGATGCCGGTCACTGATAACCGATGGCGGTTACTGATAACCGATAGCGGTGGGTTCTACGATCTTCTTGGCAGCTATGGTGTTTGTAATGGCTGGTTTTTGGATGGTATTAGGAAATGGGATGGTTAGAAGCAAAAGAATGACAGTTAGATGCAATGGCACGTTGGGTAGTGGATTCAGAAACGGATTTAGGAGCACTGAGATTCAAGAAGCATAAGAAATGTTATAACAAAGGACATGCAAGATGTGACTTACTGGTTTTGGCACAGATGCAAGTTGATCTCCTTGGTTGTAAACACTTCTGGTATTTCCACTCGTCTCTGCTCTGTCAAGTGAAGATCCGACTCGCTCCTCGCCGCATGCTCTCTGTTGATCCGTAAATCCTTTCGACCGATCTCCAAAATGAAATTCCCATCCGTTGTTTTGGTTTGGGAAGCCCATTTACAGGAACCGATGGCGGTTGCGTAACCGACTTGCGGCCGAGTAGGAACCGCATCGGTAAGGAAAAAGTAGTCTATTTTTAGTAAAATAGCCCACCTTCCCTGCTTTTCTCCCGAGAGATCAGTTGCGGGCTTGGTCAAGTGGCTAGAAGGTCGGCTTTGGGTGCGAGTAAGGAGGCATTAGTTATGGATGTGAGTCTAGACCAAGCCATAAGTCTTAATTAGGTTAGTTTAGGGTTAGGGCTAGGTCATGATGAGGTGGCAAAGTGAGGTGGCGGGTAAGGTATGTGGATTTATCAATTACAAGGTAATTAATAAATAATTGTGTAAAGTTTAGGTAATGAGGTTAGGTTGCGAAATGGGATGCGGGTCACAAGGGGTCGTAAGACACGAATTTGGTGTCTACAATTAGGATTCATTCTATAAGGTCTCTTTCTAACTATCTTTGCACCACCCTTAAGTTTTACCTTCATTTCCTAAGTGACTCATGCATGCCTTTAAGTTCATGATATCCTCAAGGTAATAAGTCTTGATAATCCCGAGTAACTTGATGATCTTTGTTACCTCCGAGTCGACTCAAGAATCTCCAATTATGGCATCCTTAGGCTCAGCCTCCAAACCTATATTCACTTTCTTTGTCTTTATGGGTTCATGGTAGGCACACGTATCCTTTCGCTACACTATCCAAGACCTCGTGCACCCCGTGTGAATGTTCAATATCTAGGTTCTCAACTTCCTCATCATCCACGACGTAAACCATCTTTCCTTTCTCTTTCTCAAGGCAAGTGTGTTCAAGTATTATGGAGTCATTTCTTTTTCCTTTTCAAAACATGCTCGAACTCTGCCTCACCAAATAATTCATGTATATGCTCCTCGTTTTTGCACTATCTCCCATAGTTAAGTGCTTGACAAATTTTAATGCCTCTACTACAGGAGGTTTAGTCAAGAAGTAGTCAAAAGTCTAGATCATTCTGCGAGTCAAATATTTCTAGGGCTTCTTGATGTATTTTGCATATACATACCAAGCATGTGCACATCCTTGTAGCGTAGAATAAAATCTATGCACCTAGAGTGAAGGTGGTAATGCTTCCTGTCCTATTGTCTAGAGTCTCTCACACTACTGAATGTGATGCTGAATAGGTTGATCACCATGATAAGTGCATATTTAGGTGCATTGTTTCTTATAAACCTAGTAGACATAGTGACTCCAATCTCTTTCCAATTTATAAGATTATCTCTCGTGGACTACCCACCGGCATGGCTACTATCCCACGCAAAGTGTATATACTAACATATCTCTCCTTTTAACTTGATATGTCCATTGTGATTCCATGGCCCTTAGAAAGGTAGGAAGATCTGTTGTCCCTGTATACCAAGGTATTGTGCTACCTATCCATCAAATTGAACAAAGTCCATTCTTTCACACAACCATTATTTTCACCTCACGTCCTACTAATTCATATGTACCATGAGCCCAATTTTTGCAAGCAATACTTGTAGTATCACTAATAGAATGAGAATCCTCCCACTATAGGATGCCTTCTTTTGATGGCTCATTGACCTCTGGGTCCTCAATAGCACGTACATAAACTCTATTTAAAACCTCCTCACTTAGAGGTTCAACATATGGTGTAGACTTTCCATCTGTCAAAGGTATCACAACCCTTTCCTCCTTGTTTTCGAAGTTGATATACCCCTTATTTAATCTCAAGTCAAAGCATTATTCACATAACACCAAGGGCATCCAAGTAGGGCTAGAAAATTATTGGCTTGCAAGTGCTAATACCTCAAAATCCCTAGTGAACTTGGCCCTTGTATAGTTATGGATGCATCTTTCAAAGTGTCCTTAGTTCAATTTTCCATAAACAACACATAAATGATGGCTACAATGGAGGCCTCCCCATTTGTACCCATGCATCTAATGTAAGCATATTTTATTCCACACTCGTATCAATCAATATGTTGCTCAATGTACCACCCATTCATAACAACATTCAAAGTAATTTCTTTGTCATAGTCAATGCTATCTATGGGGAAGATTTGCATGCGTGAATATCTTCCATCAAACCTCAAGATTTGCGCACGAGTGTTCCCTTTTAACCAATTTCCTAATAGTAGCATAATGTTCTCCTAGTGCAACATCTTGCACACCTCTCGTAGATCATCGATATTAGTTTGGACTATCTCTAATGCTTTCTTTTTCTCCTTTAGGTACTGTATCTCACCCTAAAGATTCCTTAGCACTTCCATGGTATCCTGGTAAACTTCCTTCTGATGAGTAGGATCTGGGTACCTGCATACAAAACCTCCTCCTTGGTGATTGTAGGCTTCTTGTGAAATGCCACTCTCGCACGTGCTACTTCAATGCATGTAGTAATCTTCACTGTCAATTCCTCAGGTCCTTCTATTATTTTGGGCATCCATTGATCCTCTACCATGTGCCTTTGGATTCTAACCATCTTAGCACCTTTGGTTTCTTGCTTATGTTTCTTACTCGATGTTCATATAAGTCTTGGCACTCTTCTTAGCTATGGTTCTTTCCACGAAAGAACATGCAATATTTGAGGACATTCGTGCCTATAGTGGTCGGAGATTTCCACACGTATAACATGTTCCATTAGGGAATTCACCTCTTCCTCCACCACATCCTCATCCTCCATATCCACCATGATATTCATGTCCCCTTCCACAACCTCCTACAAAACACCCCTCATTCTTGTCATAGTGTGTTTGATTATGATCCTAATCCTGGTGCTCATTCTTACCCTTAGAACTATCTCTGTTCTACTTGTCTGTCATACCCCAAGGTCTATAGCATCCTGTATTTGACCAATCATCAAAAAATCCTCAGTATCATGGGTCGTGGACCTGAAAATTTTGCAAAAGTAAGATACATTCTTCCTTATCGCGCATTGTAACAAAGGACAATGACTAGCATCATGATTTAAATGACAAATTTCACAAGTCCAACATAGTGAGCATACAGATCTGCGAGGGAAACTATCCTTGGTGTGACCTTCCACTTCACAATCTGTACACCAAATTCCTGAGCACATTTCATGGGCTGAATTTGCTGATAGCTTCTCTAACTACTTTGTCATAGCTGCAATTTGTGCCTCTAGGAATGGGCTAACACTAGTGTCAATGCTCCCAACTACCTCAACATGTAAAGTTGCTTCCAGCACTTCACATAGATCAATGTATGTCTTATGTGATAGCACCCTTCTAAAAGGTGTAATCAATCCTCCAACGAACCATTGTGCATGTTGGCTAGCATGAATATCATAAGATAGCTTAGATAGAAGTGTCTTAAAATGAGAATCATACTCACATACACTCTCAGTAGTGTCTTTCTTGATATCCTTGAGTGCACTTATACTCTTCTGCTCAAACTCAGGTATATGGAACTCTTTCAAGAAAGCATCTCTCAATGCTACATAATCCACACAAGTTTGATCAAGGTCAAATTTCCTATACCAGCTGTGTGCATGCCCCTGTAATGTAGTGGCAAATTGACTTTCCTTTCACTCAACTAACCATAATCCCTTTAGCATGCCACAAGATTTCCCACACATGCACATGTTTGGTAGCATCCTCTATACCTCTATACCGGGAGATGAAGAGACATCTCCATATAGATATTTTGTGATTGTTGCAGGCCTTGACCACCTGATATGGAAGCTCCTGTGTTCCCTCTACCTCTAAAACCACTAGATCCACTAGAACTAGAACCACCTATACCTCCTGATCCACCACCTGTAGTTGGGATACGGGATGTAGATGTAGTACTATACCTGTACCCCTACATTACGTGAGGTAGTTCCACATCTAGACGTGAATCCAAAATTCGTGTGCTCACATTTTGTGTAGATGATGTACCTAAGAATTCACCTCCAAATGACATTGAAATCATTTGTCCTGCCATTGATGTTCTTGATCCCGACTTACTCCTTCTCTCCTACTTCCCAATTTAGTTTGTTGGCTACTTGTCATACTAAATACTTAAAAACCAAGCACAAGGGCTAGGTCACCGTGTGGATTAAGATGTGCACCCGCCCAAGTAGTCTCTTCGGCACACTTCCATTTTGTGAGGGGGGATCTCTATCATGCTTTCTAATATGGGGAGTTCATGATCTCGCTCCACATCTTCTACATGATCTGTAAATCCTTCATGATCCATCTCTCTCCTCCATGCCATACACTCTGTAATGGAATGTTTTTTCTCTATCTCCCTCTCATGTGCCTAATTATAATTAAACCTCACCTCTCTCTACTTATTTACCGCTAGGTCTGCCATCTTAAACCAAACTGTTCCTACCCCCACGCATGTGAATTTTAGTCGACCATCGGTTTACTCTCCAATTTTAAAGTTACCATTAAGATCTTGATCGTCAGGTGGAATACCTTGCAAATATGTTCCTCTTGGATACTGAAAAAACTAGAACTCAGCTACCTCTGAGAAAGAGTACATTGAATATTTCATAATATAACTATTTAGAACACCACAAAACCACATATCCACCGCGCAAGTCCGTAGATCAGATCAGCATCATAGAGGGCCTGAAATTCTTCCTGTGTCAGACAAGTGTGTGATACCTCCAATTCCATTGAGATGCATAAGCAGTAAGCCACTCGTATAGTTCTACTGGAAAGATAGCGAAAAATCTCTCATATAAGTTGTCATATAGGTTCTATTCTACCCAAGTGTGTGCATTAAACTCAGATCCATTGTTGAACCACCGTGCATATTCTTCCTCTAGATCATGTATCCATTCCTCAATACTTGCTAGAGTTAACCGGTACATCTTCATTGTGAACCATCCTTGAAAACAACTAAAAAAGAGGTCCCGGAACGAAACTAATGATGCAACCTAGAATTTACTAGATAACACCCTAGTCACACTGGCACATCACTCAGCCTAGACTGAGCACTCACCCAAAGCACGCAAAGGTACCAGGTCCCTCTTTAGGGTTGTTGTAATAGGATGTTAACATGATGAAGGAAGTAACATATAGATTCATAACTAATCCATCATTCCACAATGCATGATACACTCAGATCTATGAAAGAACAAGATTAAAAAATAATCATGATTGAATTAATAACATGCACTACTCAACTACACACATAATGACACTTAGATTCGAGAAAATATCTTCCATCTATTAATAAATACAGAATCTCCTTATAATATTGTCAATCTATGCCAATGTGCATATGAAACTACTGCAGTGAGTTCAATCATATATGTATATTCTCTGCTACACACATACATACATCTCCTTCCCCTGTAACACCCTTGACAATTTTTATTTTCCTCCTTTGCATTTCAAGTGTTGACATGTGATTTTCCTTATAAAGATATGTTCTTTTGATTGTTGGAGATCATGCTTGATATGGACAAATCATTTCTGTTCTTAAGATCCTTTGACTGAATTGGAATGGCTTCCTTGAATCCATTTTTCACTTCTTTTAGATGAATTGCAATTTGGTTTAAGAGTTGTAAACTTATCTATTAATCTGACTCATCCTTGGATCAATTTCAGTGATCCAAGGAATGTTTTAAATCTGCTCTGTGGAATGAATGGTAAATTGACATTCCATGAATTAAGAGACATATTGACTGAACTTTGTTGTTACAAGTTCTTTGATTTTTGTGTGAACATATTTCCATTCAGTTGTATGTTGTGCTTGGGTCCTTAGAGATCAATCATGGCAGGACATTGTTGACGAACACAAAAATACAACTTGTTCATGGCATAGGAAGGATTCGAGATCCTAAAAAGGGCTATCCTACGGAATCCTAAGCTAGGTAAGAATATTTTCTACCTAAGCTATGTCACTTAATAGAATTCTTATTCTAACCTAAAACTTCCTATTCTACTTTTTTGGTTGATTAGCATCCTAACCTAAGCTCTATGCTAAAGGATATGGAAAGGTTACTAGGCTATTAAAATTAACCTAGAACCTAATACTATAAGGTTTTATGATGATCTAACCTAATGCCTAAAACTATTATGTTGTGAATTAATCTAACCTATGTGGAAACTACCTTAGGCTATGTGTTAAGACCTATGGTGGAAATTTGTTGTTAGGGTTATATCCTAAGGTATTTATTATAAACTACCTAAGATCTATCCTAAACTAATGGGCATGAAAGGAGAATTAGGTGGTCGCATACATTAAGGGTGACTTGTTCCTATGGAATTTATGTTATTGATAAGGTTTTTAATGCATAGGTGCACCTGTTTTGGCGGGGAGGGCTAGTATTGGAAGTATCACTAAAATGGAATTTCATGTTAAATTTGATTTGGCAATCGCCAGACTTGGAAGGCGGTGGCAAGGAAGGATAGGCGGGAAAATTGGAATAAATGAAATTTATTATTTTCAGTTTTCGTGCACAAACCGTCTTGGAAGGCATGCAACCGGGTTTGTCTGGGGTTGTTTCACGATTTTCACTCTGCATGCTCTCTGGTTTTTCGAACCAGCAGATTGAACTACACTTAATGGCTATTTTTGAAGTCATAGACCTATTTTCAGTTTGTGGGATGTATAAGAGACAATGTGGAAAAAGAATATGGTTGTTTGATCTTTCATGGAGAAGAGGAGAAGTTGTGAGCTCGGCTAGAGGTCTCCTTCGATTTGGTAGAAGCACTATCAGGCATGATAGGCTCTAATATTTAAGATCTCTTACTTTTCTCTAAATGTTTCATTAAAACAAGTCTACTCTTTTGATATTTTGGGCTTGCATGTTTTATCTGGTTACTTGTTTTCTGGTTTTTACAATCTCTGATATCTTGGATATATATCCATGGTAAAAATAACGTTGGTTTTAAAACTGTCTTTGTGATAGTTTAATAGTGATACATGCATGCAAAGCTTGTATTAGTAGCTCTGTTTTCCATTTCTAAAATTTGTATTCGAGGTCATTGTGTTGGAACTGACCTTCGTTACATTATGTGGATTCTAAATTATATGGGAACCTTGAGTTCCGTCGATCTTGTTGGAGTTTGTGTTTTTCTTGAGCTTGTAATCGAGCTTGTATTTGGTTTGGATCTTGTTCTTGGTTTCGTGTTTGATGAAAGCTGGTGATGGAGGTTCTTGATGCTCTGACCTATGTTTGGGAATCTTGGGTAACTCGAGACTATTGTTGAAGCCCGTATGTGGCTTTGTACCCATGTTTTATTCTTGTGAAAATCTAGACTATTAATGGAGGTTCGTGTTTTACACCGTACTTGTATTTTGTTACTTGTATAGTTCTGAACTCTTGTTGAAGCTCGTGTTTCATTTTGAGCTGGTATTAGGCTTCTTGTTTAAAAGTATAAACTAGAATGGGAACTTTGTGTTGCCCTGAACCTGTGATTAGAGACTCGTGTAGCTCTGAACTATTATTGGAAGATCGTATTTTATACTTCCCTCGTATTCAAATACTTGTGTAGTTCTAAACTTTTGTTGAGACTTTTGTTCGACTCTATTCTGGTATTTTGAGTTGGGTTTTACTTGTATTAAAAGTTTAAAAACTTATAACTCTTTTTTTGAACTATTGTTCAAAGAAAACTAGGAGAATAGTTGGCTGAGTTGTTGGGTAAACTCTTGAGATCTTAACTGAAAACGTATTTGTTTGATGAATGGATTTGGTAATTCCTTTTTAGAACTATTTCATATTTTCTGAGATGGAAATGGCATTTTATCGGGGGTATTATTTTCCCCTCTATTTTGTGGAAACCTGCGTCTTCAGATCTTTTAAAATAAGCTCTGGGTTTTGTTTAAAAGAAGATTTTATTACTTTAGTGCTATGAATTGTTATCATGGGATTACTTTTCCTATATTGATTGTTTTGTATTTAGTGCTTATTGAATCAAGAACTAATTACTCTTTTGTAATGCAATATTGAAACCTGAAAATGGGATTTTAGTCTTTGATTTCATTCATACTTCTGAACATGTTTAGCTTCTGATCGGTTTGTTTTTCTATTTCTTGTTGGATATAGTAAATAAACCTTGTATCTTTTTAAAAGAAAGGAAGGTAAATCCTTTGGAGCAGTAATGTTGTTTTAGGAATATTATGTGTATTTCATTCGAGATTGGAATTTAAACTCGTGTTTATTGAAGGTAAATAATTTTAAGGAAAATGGCAGTGTGATTTCTTCTTACTGTGAGTCAATTTTGTTCTCTCTCTTGGGAACTAGCTTATGAATTTCTATGTTTTAATTAAAAGTAGAAATTCATTTGTTAGTACAACAAAATGAATTATTGATTGGATCATTTTCTAATTAAGATCCCTTTCTTTCTATTGCTGAGATAAGTTCATTGGTTGAACTTTTCTGTTTTGATTCTCTTATAAAATGGAGATTTCTTTATGATTTTTTGGTCTTCCCTGTTCAAATAATTTGTAGAAATGATGTAGGAAGAGTTTAGATTATTGATTTTATTAAACCGAAAATGTAAGCTTGTTTGGCAGACTATTTGTTTGACAAGGATTTGCTTT
This sequence comes from Taxus wallichiana var. yunnanensis, assembly GCA_018340775.1. NCBI lineage: Eukaryota > Viridiplantae > Streptophyta > Pinopsida > Cupressales > Taxaceae > Taxus > Taxus wallichiana. The sequence goes on along the minus strand of CM031235.1, from coordinate 3,736,899 downwards.
ATTTGGTTTGTGATGAGTAATTTTTGTCTCTTGCACTCTATCTTTTTATGGATCCTCCTTGGATGGACTCGAGTGGAGATTAACTCTGTATAATTCTACCTTGATTTGTGAACGTTGGTTTCTAATCTTTAAATGTTAACTTCTAACATGTGGAAGTATATTTAGACTTACAGTAGATCAAGCTTGATTCTCTATTCCTTCTTGGATTGAAATGGGATTTTTTTCTGATGAATATCTTAAATGTTGAATTTAAAGGTAGTTGTCCTTTAAATGAAACCATTAATTCATGTTATGAATTTGTTTTATTTTTTAGATGTCTTGCGTTTGGGCATAGTTGTAATGGTTCTTCTTCTTTTTCTTTTTCTTAGGAGATAGATGAATCATCCTAATGAGAACCATGCTTTAAACCCTTCTTTTGGTTAAAGAAAAGATAAATGTTGTATTCTATTATGATAGAATTGGGAACAATGAGATGATATGATTTGTTGTATGCTAAAAGATAATTGATTTGATCAATTAAAATTTAATTTTGTAAGGCAGATATAGTAGATTATATTTCGTTCTTCTCTTAGAAGTAAATTCAATTGGTTAAACGTACTTCTTTTCCATTTGCTATTACTTATATTGATATTTATGATGTAATAATTGTCTCATTAAAGCAGAGTTGTTTTAATGGAACAATTATTGGAATGCACCTTGTTTTAAGGCTTAGTGTTTATCATGCTTAGTTCATTCAACTCCCGCAATGCTAGCAATTTTACAGATGGACTTCATAAGTGATAAAAAAGGTAAAACTTATATGATGCATTGGCTGAATTAAATTTGATTACTTGTGCAATTTTGATTCATTCTTGAGATTGTATTGAAAAAGAAATGTAGTATTCCTTTATAATGAAGATGGTTGTTATGTTATGTTTGTGGAGCCTATTTTCATGTTAGAGTGTGGTACACCTTCTATGTGTTACACTTGGGTATTTGACGGCGGTCCCGCTCATTTGCCGTGAGCGGGTCAAGGGGATTCGGGGTGAAGCCCTCAAGCAACTTTTCATGGGTGGTTTATTAACCCATGGGTAATGGGTAACCGTTATGGGCTATTGTTTGGGCCCATGGTTTTTGGTACCCATTGTTTTGATACCCACGGATTTTTCCCATGGTTTTGATACCTACGCTATTGCCCATGGTTTTGATACTCCACGGTTTTGTATCAAATTACTTAAGCCATTGTCTATTTATATGGTCTTATGCATATGATACATGATAAGCAAATGTATTGCGAGATGTGTTTTGAATTCGGGTGTGAATGCTCAGAGTTTTTTAAGCATATCTCCAAATGGATGGGTATTGATTAAGACAAATGGAGGCTTGTAATAAAATCGAGCAAGTGATTCTTGATGGGCGTAGCCCAAATTGGGTGAACCACGTTAAATTTTGTCTCTTTGTGTTGTGTTATTTATTCTCGCACTTTTATTTGAGATCCGTAATATTTTCTCGCATATTAGTTTTTATGTTGTGATTCTCGTAGGGATTATTCCACATATTTTATCTCTTATCTCCTAACAATTGGTATCGAGCCTCGTTTGGTTTGTTGAAGTTTTAATCATAGGGAAAGTTATATCTTGAGTGGGAGCTATGGCAGATGATGGAAGATCTAGGTTTGATAAATTCAATGGGCAAAATTTCAGTCTTCAAAGATGTAGATGGAAGATTACCTTTATCAAAAGGATATTTATACTGTTATCGAGAAGGTGAACAAACCCTCGAGTATGATAGATGCGGAATGGGATTTGTTGGATCGAAGGCACTTGGAACGATCTAGTTGTGTCTTACATCTTCAGTATTATTTAATGTTTCAAAGGAAAAGACTACAAAAGAACCGATGGATGCATTAGGAAGTTGTATGAAAAACCCTCTTTGCCTCTAATAAGATATTTTTAATGAAAAAGTTGTTTAATATGAAGATGTCTCGAGAATAGTTCAAGTAGTAGATCATTTAAAATATTTTAATATGGTTGTGAATATGCTAGCTTTGGTTCTGATAGAATTTGATGAAGAAGTTAGGGCTTTATTAATTTTGTGCTCTTTACCCAAAAGTTGGAATAGCACGGTAATGGCGGTAAGCAACTCGGTTCCAAAGAACTCGAAGTGAAGTTTGAGGATGTTGTAGGGTGATTCTAAGTGAGGAAATGTGAAGAAAAAATCTCCGGGGAATCTTCTACTTCAGGAATGCTTTGACAAAGTGGAAACTAGAGGGAGACAAGAAGAATAGAGAAAAGCTGTGGAAAATCGAAAGATTGGGCAAGGTCAAAATATAAGAGAAAGATTGTATGTTGGAACTGTGGAAAGTCTCGGGCATGCAAAGAAGGATTTTTGGGAGCTTCGGGATAAGAAGAAACAACAGAAGAAAACAAGAGGCAAATGTGGCATCGGGTAATGTATGCCAAGATTCTTTGATTCTTTCTTTACATAATATTACTCGAATCTTGGGTTTTAGATATAGGGGCTTCTTTTCATGCTACTCCACATAGGCATTATTTTGTTGATTATGTTCAAGGATTTTGGGCATGTTTTTCTTGGTGATGATGAGCCTCTGCAAAGATAGTTCGAAAAAGGTTCTATTCGGTTTAGATGTAGAATGGGAATACATGGCTATTGAAGGATGTCATACATGTGCCTACATTAAGGAGAAATTTGATATCGGGGGCAATTAGGAAGTGATGGTTGTACTGTGATATTTATAGCTGACTCTTGGAAGGTTACCAAGGGTGCTCTTGTGGTGGCAAGAGGTAAGAAGGTTGGAACCTTGTATTTATCCACTAATAGTACTAATGATTGTAATCTTGTGGCTTCGTGATGAAGATACAACATTATGTCACTATAGGCTCGATCATATGAGCCATAAGGGCATGGAAATCATAAAGAAGAATTTTCTTGGATATACAAAAACAAGTTTGGAGTTCTATGAGGACTACATATATGGGAAAGCAATGGACCTAGAAAGAAAGAGAGTAAGTTAGAGCTGGTGTATTCGATGAGTGGGGGCCAACTCGGTATCATCTCTTGGGGTTCAAGTTATTATGTTACTTTTATTGATGATGCAACAAGGAAAGTTTGGGTTTAATGTATTAGAAACAAATCTGATGTATTTGACACTTTTGTTAAATGGAAATCCTTAGTAGAGAATGAAACGGGTCTTAAGCTAAAATGTCTCAGTCAAATAACGGGGGGAGTATTGCAGCAATGAATTTAATGATTGTTGTTCTAAGAATGGAATCAGAGGAAAAAGATAGCTCCGGTGAACTCGCATCGAATGGGGTATCGTAAAGGATGAACAGAACAATAATGGAACGTCTTTAGGAGCATGAGGTTACATGTAGGACTACCTCTTTCTTTTTGGCAAGAAGTGGTGAGCATTGTTGTGTACTTGATAAACAGAGGACACTCAAGTTCCTTGGATGGAGGCATACCCGAGGAGGCTTGGTATGGTAAGAAATTTGATTATTCATTTCTTAGAGTCTTTAGATGTGAGGTGTTTGTTCATATAAACAAGGATGATAGGACCAAGCTAGAGGATAAATCCGAAAATGTACTTTCATTGGTTATGGTGGTGATGACTTTGGATTTAAATGTTGGAGTATTAAAACAAGAAAATCATTCA
>CM031235.1:3684578-3733144 GCA_018340775.1 Taxus wallichiana var. yunnanensis | reverse complement strand
TAAATTAGATTGATGGTAAAATTGGAAGTTGGAAAAAAATTTAAACCCAAGATATCTCTGCAATCCTTTCAATGACGAAGGGGATATGTTGAAGAAGTTAAACTTGAGGGAGTGTAACATTATAGGAGAAATAGGGGAAATGAAGAAGGGGGCAGAGGGAGGAGAAGGGCCTTATAGGGAACCAATGTGAAACTCTTCTTTCTTATGGCCATGTGCCACTTTTGTTAATTATTTGAAGGAGGAAGTTGGTGTAATGTGGAGTTTATAGAGACATTTAAAGAATGAGCACTTCTGACATTGTAAATAGTTTTTATTTGCAATGTTAGTCGTTATGTTATCTAGGTAGTTACAACACACATAAAAATAAGGAAAATTCACTTGTGCGTTGCAAGAGACACTTTAGAGATGAATATTTGGAGTTTACTTGGAATCCTAGGGTGGAAATTGCATGCACATTTGAAATTAAAGCCTCTCTAGATATCAGGGTGCCTATAAGAGCAAACACCAAACACCAACACAAACACAAACACAAAGTCAAACAAAAATTAAGTACATGTGAGATTTTAGCCCAAACATCTACTTTCAGATATTTCTATGTTTAGATACTCTTGTTCTAGGATTTCACAGTCCCAGAACTTTCGAGAATCCTCTGTAACAAGCTAAGTGCACTCATTTCCTTGTGTTTCCAAGTGCATATCTTGTATTGCATGCTTCAAAATTCTATTTTGATATTAGGTAATTAATTTTGAAATTTTATTAATCAAAACAACCACTTTTATCTAGCCTATATCTATTTAAAGTATTATTCTTGATACCTACCCTATGTTACAAGTCCAAACACCAATGGACTGCCTACTTAAGATCAACTTGATAACATGTCAGGGAGTTTTAAGGTTATTCTTCGCTAATGCCAATCACGGGATTGCATTCAATTCCCATGAGTCATTCCATAGCAACACTCGTGTCCAGATATCCATCAAAGAACATACAAGATATCTTGGGGGCAAAGATAGAAACTCTAAAATCAAACACATTCTCAACCGTGCATAATGACAGAATATTTTTGGTGCATGTATGGTAGTATGTATCATTTTACTAATTTGATATTTTTCTATATTCTTGTATGAAAAGTAAATTATGTATCCCATTTGAGCCTTGCAAAATGTCCCCCTATCCATAGGCGGGTCCAAGGTATCCATTTTAGTGTAAATGAGACCTCCAACACAAAAATTAACTCTTATAATTTCCACTTTTAACCTAATTCGGGTTTGGGAAAAGTGACACACAAGGAGAGGTGGTGGGGCCCACCCAACTCATGTTTAAGTGGTCCCACACCTCTAAAAACAAGGTTAACAATAATAAATGACCCCTAACACATGTAGGAACCATTAGGCCCCTAAACTAAATTAGAACAAGGGTTAGACAAGTTAATACAATAAGGATTAAGAAGGAACCACCAAGGGTGCCTATAATAATCACTACACAAACACAAAGTCAAACAAAAATTAAGTACATGTGAGATTTTAGCCCAAACATCTACTTTCAGATATTTCTATGTTTAGATACTCTTGTTCTAGGATTTCACAGTCCTAGAAATTTCTAGAATCCTCTGTAACAAGCTAAGTGCACTCATTTCCTTGTGTTTCCAAGTGAATATCTTGTATTGCATGCTTCAAAATTCTATTTTGATATTAGGTAATTAATTTTGAAATTTTATTAATCAAAACAACCACTTTTATCTAGCCTATATCTATTTAAAGTATAAATCTAATTTAGATTTAAATAAACCATATTGTTGCTTAATCAAAAAAGGGTGTAAACATTGGGCTAGTCAATTTAGTGTATGATAATATGATATATTTGCAAAGACTATGAGTTAGAAAGCAAAGATCCGGGATTTAGAGAATGTTGAGCATGTCTCTTATGCTAATCTATTGTGTCTTGCGGGATTTTGCATATCACCATATTGTCTAACAAGCACTCAAAAAATGTTCGATCAAAAGTTTTTACAAGATATCAATGTAATATCCTTTTTCAGTTTTTGTTTTTATATATTTTTGACTTAAAATTAGCATCTTCAATTCTAGTTTAAAGTGGGGCAAAATGTAAATACGTAAAAATAACACAAGTTATTTTAATAATGGCCTTCAGATGATGTTGTACATATGGGTAGTTGACTTGAACAACTGGGATTAATTAGTTTGTCAAGACTTTTTTAGGTTAAAATTATCTATAACATCTACTAAACACCTCTATGCTCATCATTCATCTATTATGTTATGTTTTCTTTGGGAATTCTCAACGTGACTTATTACAACACGGATATATTAGTCAAACATCCAATATCTCTTGCACACTCAAATATATTTGAATTACAATCATTGCATGCATTACCTCTTGTATGATTAAATTCTATAGAATAACATGTAGTATTATGTTAATTATGACATGTTCTCACACACCTAATAGATTATAACCTCCTTTTCTTTGCATGTTTTTTCTGTCCACATTATGAGATTCCCTTGGGAAAAAGATATCTTAAAATCATCACCTTACTCTTTTGCATTCGCTTGCTCCTCCATTCAATCTACTTGTTATGCAAATAGAGATATATACTATTCTTTGATCCGGATCTATATATTACTTTTGAGACATGGATTGATATATACTATTCTAGACCGAACACAATGAAATATCGTATATTACTTTTGAGACATGGATTGATATATACTATTCTATACCGAACACAGTGAAAATTTTCCCATAAAAAAATCCTGTAATCCTAAATGAATCAGGGTGACTAAAACAATTGCAGTCTGCATAATATTAATAAGAAAATAATAGAAACATTACTTTCATCGTTACATGGTTTTGAGGGATTCTTCCGATTCATGGATCAGAGCTTTTTGTAGCCATTTCTCAACCTCTTCCATGAAAAAAGGGCTTAATCTAATCATTAAAACACAAAATTCATGCTCATTCAGAACTCCATTGCCGTCCAAATCTCCCTCATTCGCCATCGCTTCGATCTCTGAATCTGTCAATGAATCCACCCCTAACATAGCAGAATTTTTCCTCAAACTGTCCACAGTTATCAAACCAGACTGGGAATCCGCAAGTAGACAAAACCCATTACAAAGCTCCGCCATAAAATCGGGTTCACCCAATTTTTCCACCATAATTGGCAAGAAATCCTGAAATTGCGCCATTCAATTCTCCTAACAGAAGCGTTCCCAAGTAATATTGTTTTTTACTTCTGTGAGAGGTATCGAACATGATATATATAGTGAGCTGGGAAGGATGGTACCGCATAACTTTCCATTACCGACATCAGAAGAAATGGTGTAACGCAAAATAAGCAGGAGAAATCGATAGGAAAGTACCCCTCGCCGTCCATCGTTTGAAAGAGTATAAGAGAAGAAGTTGGTGCTTGTGAATTGCAAATTCAAGATGACATTCATCGTTCACGAAATTGCTTGAAAGCAGTTGGAAAATCCGCATCAATTAAAAGTTGCAACGTTTTAAAGAATTATTCGAGGAACTTCTCTTCTTTCTTCCAAGCAACACTTTTTAAGAAGTTATTCGAGGAACATCCTTTCTTCACCATGCATTATAATAGCCATGCAAATCAGCCGAAATTACTTTGATCCTTCATCTTGGATTCGGCGACTATAACAGTTCCTCCTTGGTTTCACAAACAACGCAGGTTAAAAAAAGGGTTAAAAATGAGAAAATGTCCAGACATTTACGCCAAACCGTCAATTTTAATCTGATCGCGTAAACGTCCAGGAGGTCCTTTACCATAGGGGAACGCCTTTGGCGTAATAATTGCATATTCTGTCTCATTTTAGTTTCATGGAGAGATAATATGTTAAAGCACTTAGTCATTCTTTCAATCTACTTTGACAACAACACTTCACATCCACTACATTCTTGAGAGTGAGTATTAGCAAACTTAAATGTCTCACTTGAATTTGTATTCAAATATTACACAACTAAGTGTTATCTAACATCCCTTCTAATGTATTTCGCAACATTTGTTCTGGGTTTAATAGAAAATCAGTATTACCAATCACACCCCTTATCAACATCAACTACAAAAGTAATAACTGTAGTTCTAAATCTAATAATATATACCATTCGGCGTTCACATTACATTGTACACATGTGATTGCTAGTTTATAGGAGTTAATATCCCATACGAACCTAGTGAAGAGAGTGTTTAATCTCTGGTCTTTATTGTGCAACCTGAACCAAATTTTTCATTTGGTACCAGCGAGAATATGGAGATTTAAGTTTTGCATGGGGCAACTACAAATTGATCTCTAAGTGCCCCAACTCATGAAACTGATTTGATCAATTTATCGAGCTTGCGAATTGGTTATATTTTATTTGTTTCAATCTGCAGACCCGTGAGATGCCCGAGAATATGTGTCCTCAGATCCATGTGCCTACCTAAGCAGACAGCTGTACGAAATCAGAAGTGCTGTTATGTGAGGTGGGTCATTGGATGTGTTATCATCCTGTAGCGCTAATCAGATCACCTGCATTGCACTCTGTTGTCCTGGTTGATTTTAACGCCAAATAGCTGGTGTGTGGACGGTGTAAAGCAGAGTGTGTGGAAGGAAGTGTTTTGGTGTGACACTAAGCAAAGAAGATATTGGAATTATTCCAAAGAAAATCCAAAGCATTAATCAACGACTCGTAGAGCAGCACCCGATCTAGCAGCAATAAAGAGCTCGTTCCAAACATATTTGGGCAGGACGTGGAGAGAATACTTGCACATGACTTTAAGTTAGTCCCTCCATTTACATTGCTCGGCTAGCTTGTTAACATAGCCATCTCGTCCCCTGGAGAAATTGGAAACACGCATATCCACAGGTCGATCCCTATAATCTTTGAAAGTTCTGCCAGGCGTCAAAGTCTTTCATCCCTGTGAAACAACCACTAGTGACAACTCAATCTCATGCGTGTTAAGCGATATCAAAATCTAGTCAAAATCGGTAGCTGTCGTCTAAGTTTATTCTGGTTGCTATTAATTTAGTTTGTTGACGAGTTTATAGGTCAATATAGTTCTTTAGTTAAAGCCCATTTGAGCTATTAGTAATAAGTAAGAGAGGGTTCACTATTACAAAGCCATAGTCAAAATTTTGTGTTAGTCGAAAAGTTGTTTATCTAAGTGTCAAAGTCTTTAATTTGTGTCTCAAATATGTATTTATAATTTTCAATAGTCCCATCAAAGTCAATCAAATAGTTTGATAGCTAATAGAGTTACTATCATATAAAAGTTGTTATTAGGGTGTCATTCGTAAAGAGTCATAAAATTGTAAAAAAAAAAGAAAAAGAAAATTTTCCCTGCATTTCAACTGGATGCATTATCGGTAGAATCCTATGTCTTTTGATATGTACTTGAGCTCCATGATCAAATCTAATTGAGTTAGCAACATGAAACTGGAGGTCGGAGGCAACGGAGGAAGGAGGGTGATTAGCGCCTCTCGTTAGTCATCAACAACATGGGGTCGCGTATAACACTGGTGGCACATTTTTATAATATTTTTAGTTGTTTGCTTTGAGTGGTGTGTGCAAAAATAAAACATGCTATACATTCCTTGCCAAAGATTGAAAAGAGGAGGATGTGCATTTTGGATGCTTGAGAATAATTGTATAGGAGGGCAATTGAACTAGAGTGATCCTCTGACTACTAAGATTCTTCGATTGTCGTACTTCTAACATTGATCGACCGGTGAAAGAGCGTTCACTGGAAGTGAAAGCGAAACTGTTGAGTTCATGTATGTAGGTGAATCGTGGAAGTGTGATCATTCGGTATGGGATTCACTATGGTGAAGCGGATAGGTCATGTGCAACAAGATCCAGACAACAAGATCCAAGCCAACAATATGCAGACCTAAAAGTATGTGGAGGCATACGATTTTGTTTCAGTTCTTGAGATGTGCTTTCTCTCCCATGTTCACACTAAGGGGGAATGTTGGGAATTCATATTTTATTAGTGCGTACATTATATTTGTGATAATAATGTGAGTTGTTGAGTTGTTAAAACAACTCACATATTTAGGAAATATGGAGAGTTTTGTAGTTGAGATAAAATGGGGACGATTATTGTATTTGGTTTAAACTCTTTATTTATAGGAGTTAATATCCCATATGAATCTAGTGAATACTATTGCGTATTTAATCTCTGGTCTTTATTGTGTAACACCGAACCAAATTTTTAGCCAACTAGATTTGACCTTCACACGTGTCGCTAATGTGTAATTAATGTCGTTCTTTTTATAAAATCGGTGTTTTCCACGACATTTTCACCTTATACTATTTGAAATTTTATTGTGACTTGCTTACGAATTTCAAAATCCCGATTGAGATTATCTCCACTTCTAGGTGTCATTTAAAGAAAATTCTTCCTACCCATTTTCCAAATTGGCGAGGTTTGCATTCTCCTTTTTGTTCAATTTTAAACTCATTTTATGCTTGGTTTTTCTCTCATGGTCTTTGGTTGTTGAAAACCCCAAATTTTATTCCCCTCTCAAGTTTCAATTCTTTCTTTAGGAGTTACTTGGTGTCTTTCATCTACTTTTTATTATTATATTTCATGGGGAAAGATGGGTTTAATTAAAAATATAAGCCCAACAACATTAATTGAGATTTTTGACTTGACAAACATGTTAAAAACCTTGATAGAGTTCATGTAAAGATTCTTGAACTGCTTGTCAATGGAGAAACCCCGACAAGCGTATCAGAACTTTGAAGGTGTTAGGCATATCCTAACGCCGACTTGGTCTTTTTCAAGATTTGCAGGTTGATCGTCAAGAAGGACACCCCAAAAGATTCCAAGTCAATTTTTTGAAGGTATAAAACAAGTGTAAACTCCCAACAAGTTTATCATAATTCTTGGGTTGCTAGGCAAGTGTGAATCTCTAATTGAGTGTTTGTAAGGATTTTTTAAGTTTGGAACAAGGGAAATACCCCACCCGAGTAATTTTCATGTTTTTGGGGTTGCTAAGTATGTGGATAGTTCCAACTTTGTTTCAGAATCTCCCCGAAGATTTTCTTTGTAGAATTTTAGTGTTCTTTTCTAAGCCAATGACATAATCATCTAAAGGCAAGGAGAAGGCAATGGGATACATCTATCAAGTAGTGGTGCCCCCTTCTAATATTGATTCCAATAAAGACCAACTAAGATATACATAATTGGGGCACATTGACCTTCCGCTTTTTGGACTAGGAAAATAATGCATCTAAGTCACATTGAATTTACGCTATCTTCGACAATGGAATAACACTCATAACAACCTTCCCACCATTAACACAATGTCCGAGTTTGTTGTCATATTTGTAAGTCACTATGATGTTAACACAAAGACTATGAAGAATCAAGATGGAGGGGTTGTGATCATATTAGATGTTGAATATTTTGAGGATTCATTCAAGCTCCTTGATCTCAATGAGTATGTTGAAACTAATCAAGAACTAGCTCAACATGCTTAAAATGAAAGTTATTTGGCTTGCACCAAACACCTCAACAAAAACTATTTAAAGAAGCTAAAACCTTCAATTGGTTAGTTTCTTAAGAATTTGCCTTGAAGTGACTTCATATTAGAGGTAAATGATATTATTACCTTGTTGAGAAGAGTTGTAGGTCTTCTTGTTTCCAAATATTTTCAAGAATGGATGTATCAATACATCTACATTATACGTAAGAACCGACAAGTACATCGATGGGATGATAAATAAGTGGCTCCTTATACAAACAACTCAAGGAAGTGCATACTATAGGGATATTTTATATGACTTCCTACCTAGTCTAAATTGCAGTTAGGTTGAGAGTGTATCTTGGGTTATCAACAAAAGGAGCGAGAAACCAAGGTAGGGTATATAATTTCTACCCTCAATTGACTTTTGAAGAAAGTCACAAACACTTCCAGAGGGTGAATGATTCCTTTTTCTACAACAACATATGTATATCTCATAAATATATCATTAAATGTAGATGTATTGATATGGCTTGGAGTACTCTCTCACAACGAGGATGCATTTTCCTATAGTTCCCCACCATCACTTATATTCAAGTAGGAGGATTCCAAAGATCCCCATACTTTCTCGCTAAGTATCCTAGTGATAAATGGATTCTCATGTAGTTGGTGATGTTTTTGATGGACTGCATAAGTATAAATAGGGAAACACAAGGTGAGAATTCATTTCCGTATTTCTATTGGCTATTACACGTGCTCATTTGACCTCAAATCTAATAATGTTGTAGCAAAAATGCATAGGGAAATGATGGAATATTTTCACCTAAGGATTAGTTTTGATTATAGATGGGTCTTGAAAAATCCTTGGATCTTTACATTTACATGTGCCCGAGCTAGATGATATTTGGATTGACTAGAGGGATGAAGTTGTTCTTAAGAAAAAAATTATTGCAGAGCTAACTCTAGAGGAAGTTGAGAAATACGAAATTGTTGATGTACTTGAAGGCAGATATAATGATGGGGAGATCCTAAATAGTATAATGATAAGATTAAAGAGTGCACTTCCATCAAAGAACATGCCACCAACATTATTAATCATACCATTCATTGGTTTATGTCCTTGAAAATCTAACCCAAATAGGTGGACATTTAGTCGTCAAGTCACCAAGCGTGGTAACTTTAACAGAGCGGGCCCCTCCCAAAATACTCAAGATGAAGGAATGGCTCCCACAAAGATGATTTAATTTAATTTTGAATTAATTAAATCCAATAACATAGTAACTATTGTTCATAATGATGTACAAATGCCAAAATACAATATGACATAAACAAAATAGCGTGTAAAGTATAAAACCCTAAACAAGATGGAGAGATAAAGGAACTTAGATGATTTCTGAATGGACAAGAAGTGATCTGAGGAGGTACGACTGATGAAAAGAATCTAAACAAGGTTGTTACTAGTCGCTAAAAAATCTGGAGTGTCGGAACAGATCCAGACATGGGCGCCCATAAGAGGTCAGGGCTACCTAGGCACTAGAGACCAGAACTGGGTGTTGGTGGTTGTGCAGATGCTCAAAATCTGGTTTCTTTTATGTTGCTAGGGTTTCGTAATTATTCCCTATTGATCACGTGATATTCGCTCTTTGATTTTCAAATGTACTTATAACCTGTAAAAGAGAAGCTCACTTGTACATACCCAAAACCACATCAAGCCCAAAAAGGAAAAATGCAGAATGAGGATTCAGACTAACCCCAATGGTTACCCCAAAAGTGAACTTACAACCGATCATTGCACTACATCTTAGACTCCATGTAGTTCTTGTGTGTGTGTGTATAAATGATGCCTTAGGATGCCCTTGTGCAAGTTGCACTTGATAGCGGGATATATCAATGTAATAATATGTGTGGATGGAATAGAATATACTTCCCCTTCCTATGTAGTATATGCATAAGTATGCATCCATTGTCCCTTGAATGGATGCTAGATGGATGCCTTTTGAGTGCTTTAGTGCCTTTGGAATGAAATCTTAGGTGATGATAGTAATGCTTAGTGCTTGGTCCTCGTACACACCCAAAATTACATGTGTTACATTGTCGTAAAATGGTTTAAAAAGTTCCCAATGATGATTCAAATCCTTTTAGAAGATGTCCGAGCTCCTAAACCCATATACAATGTATATTTGTAGCCTAGACATCCTTACTTAGCTTTTCCACACTTTTTCCAAACTTCCGCTCCATTCAGGCATGTTTTAGCCTTTAGTGCGTGGATCGCCACATGCCCGGGTGGTGGTTTTGAAATCGCCATCCAAGAAGGGCGGCAATCTGAGCGATTTTTCCAGATTCCATCATGCGTGTTTTTAACATGCGATGATTCACTTAACTTCACTTTTAGGATGCGTTTGTGAACCGATTGGTCTAAAAATAGTTTTGATTTCTTGGTTCTCCTTCCCTCTTCTATTTTTACACGTGCTTTAGTTAGTTAGAACTACCTCTTCTTGCCTTGTGCATGAAGGCACATCCCAACCCCAATTCTTATATATTCCATGCTTGTGTTCAAGAAAAAGGCTTGAGAATTTTTGTGTATCTTGCATAGTATTGCAGTCATAATCCTACTAGGAATTGCATAGCCAAGCTCAAATCTCTTATGTTATCTCTCTTCTACTTGCATTGCAACCAGATTGACTTCAAGCTACCATTGCTCAAGCATCTTCTTCTATTGTTGTTCTTGCATTCTCAATTCCTTGGACTCATATGAACACAAAAAGAAAGAAAGGAACAAACTAAGGGGACAAACACATATACAACCGGATTTTCCAAAGCTCTTACTTATCCAGGTTGGAATTACTTGTTTGTTTGTTTCACTTGCCAAATTGTAAATTTTGAATCATTAGTTTCAATTGCATATCAAATCGAGTAGTAAAATTTTTCATTTCAATTGATTAGCAATTACAAGTTGATCAAATCATTAGAAAGTTTACTCTTTGGCATTATGAGGGAAGTTGTGGGGAACAATAACTCTTTTAGGGCTATGATTTGTTTTTCACCTCTGAGGTAGGGTTTGAAGGGTTTTGATTAAATTAGGTTATTTGTTTTAGATTTAGATTCATATATTCACACAAGTAACCAACTACATTTGGTTGATTACTTGTGTTTAGTTTGTTTATTATATTAGAACGCATTGCTTAAAAACTAGAAAAGATCAAAAACATTTACTTTTGTTAGATTAGTTTGCTTTCATTGTTTTGCTCTGATATATTGTGAAAACACCAAAAACATAGATTATATTTCCTTTGATAGTTAGCTTGTTTTATCAAGATCATTTCAATTCATTCTGCATGACCATCAACAACCCACAATAAGAAAATACGTACGATTGTGATCCTTTGGTCCCACAACCCAATGGGCTAGAGTTGATAACCGACATTGATACAATTTTGTGTTTGTGAGGTCTTACACATACCTACTACATTCTCTGAGAAAATAGAACAACTAAATATGTTAAACATCACAACTAATCAAGCCTACGATTATTACATTGCTCCTGGTAATAGGGTTTGATTATGCGCATGACCATAACAGGCACAACCTCCATGAGTTTTGGTGTGATCCTTAGGTCCCATAACCCAATGGGCCTGCCAACTTAATAGATATCGACATTGGTTGCATAAGTGTTTAGATCATCACCACTTCCACTTGATATCATTGCACAACTTTTCATTATTGAACATAGCAGTCGATCAGGCTAAGACTTTCTGGACTAGACCAGAAAATTGTCCATAGTCCCCGTGGCTTCATTACGCCTCTCGTTCTTACTTCCATGACCTTTTCTAAAAATCTATACAAGGCATCTCGTAAGTCACTTTCCATGTGTTCAACAACCAGTGAATAGAATCTCGGTAGAGCTTGATATTGACTGGAGTCTTCGACGAGCTACTATCATATCAGATCAATCCATCATGCCACTTTAGGTTAGGAGAGCATTCTTTGCCTTAGATTTGTAGATCCCATTATTACATGTCAAAGATATAAGGCTACCTCATTAGCTTATCCATCATCATCACACATACACATCCATTTCTATTCTACACTGGCTGTCTCGGCACGACCTCGGGAAGTCGGTTGTGAAGAAGGTCACGTGTTGATTTTCTTTCGTATAATCCCTCATTTTAAAAACATAACTATTTATTTATATGATTCGCTTGTTTGAATTTTATAATTGACAACTGGAAGGCCAAACCATAAGTGAAAAATATTCCCAAAAGATAAAAGAGACCCAAAAAGAGTGAGTAAGGTAAGAAAGGGTCGGGGGTGCCTAGGAGGGACATGAGCGTGCGGGTGCTTCTTGTCTTGGCTAGGCATTGGTGTTTGAAGCCATGAAAGATAAATAATTAAAGCTCCAACCTGGGATGTAGGGTGTGTAAGGCCAAAGAGAAAATAAGAGAAAGAAAATAGAACAAATATAGTTGTTAATCACTAGTTTTCTTGCTTAGGAATCATGTAAATCCTAACATGCTTTTAGGACCTATAAATGTACCCAAGTACATGATTTTGTGTCTACATTTCCCCGCACTTTATGTTGTTGAGTGAATACTTGATAATATAAAGTATATAAGAGATGAGTACCTTATAAGCCTATAACATGTTTGGTGAATAACGTGCCGAGTGGACAAGTGAAGCACGGTAAAGTGTGGAGACTAGGAAAGGAGAGTGACCCCAGGCATGAAGTGTATGTGTTACTTGTACTGTTATTATGTTTGTATTTATTATTATAGGCTGCTTCTTGTATTAAGGATAGACCTGCAAAAGAAGAGAAAATGGAGTAGTCAAAGTATTGTATATGAAAAATCTGAGGAAAATATGTAAAAGTGTGTAAAAGTATCAAAGAAAGGATAGTGTGCACTTGTTGTAAAAGTTTGTAAAGGATATAAAGGTGTCGTGAAATTTTGTGAAGAGTGAGATTTTTGGGCAATCTCACGCTAAGTGAGAGTTTTTTGGATGATATCACACCAAGTGTGAGGTTTTGGGCGATCTCACGCCAAATACGAGTTTTATAGGTGATCTCATGCCAAGTGCGATTTTTTTTGGCTGATCTCATTCCAAGAGTGAGTGTTGGGGAGAGATGTATAACTTTAATCTCATTCCATGACTCTTCCAATAATCATCAATGTAGATGGTATATCCTGATTTAGTTCTAATTGTCTCTAATTAGTTTTTATTGTATTGGTTATTCCAATGAAGGAGATAAAATGCATTCTATAAGCGAAGCTCTATGCATGTAATCGTAAAACTTCTATGTGAAGTGTTGTACTAAGAAAATCTTTGTATGTGTGCCTAAGACCTTAGCGACCATGAGAGGATAAGGGTGCCCAGGCACTAGTGTTTAATTCTCGCCGCTAGTGTATCAGATTGTGCGTTAGACCCAAGTCGATTCGGGCCGTTTGTGGATTGTTGATTTAATTTAATTTTAATTAAATATAATTGTTGAGTAACCGATGTATAAATAATAAAGTATAGTAATGACACAAGTAAACTAATATTTAAATTATAAAACCCTAAGCAAGAGATAAAGAAAAGATTGCTTAAGCGATATCCAAACAATCTAGAACTAATATATGGACAGGAGAAGTGATGAATGAGATTTGAACAATGTTGTGATTGTCCTTTGTAAATTTTGGAGCTTACGAACAAGGCCGGGCAGGGCCACCCCAGCAGATAGGGGATCTTAGGCAAAGTGATGAGTTGATATGGGCACCCATGACTACGCAAAGCTTTGTAACATTCCCATTTTAAGACTTTAGAAACAAGGGATTTTTTAAATTTATTTTTACATAATATTCTCTATTGTAAATTAACATAATTTAGAACACACATTCCAAATCTAATCTATCTCATAACAGAAACCATATGCAACTGTAAATGACTTGGTGAAACACCGATCTCTCATTTCATGACTCAATATCATACGATCTTTCATGTTAACCTTATAATGTGTATACTACATATACTTGGTTCCTTTACCCTTTTTGAGGTATCACGTGTTCTGTTTAAGAGGCCTATCTCGAACATCTCATTACCGATATTCATCTAAAATCCCGCTTCTTAAACTAGGTGACATAAGACAACACAACCAACAATTTGCGATACTTTGGCCAAATATTTTAAACATATTGTTCATGTTTATATTCCTAGATGACATACTCACAAACGAAATAAGTCCTTCACCATACTTGATCTGTTATCTAGAATGGTATTCACTGACTTCTGTCAGTCCATTTGTTCAAGATTTAACCCTAGCCAAGGTTAACAACATGGCCTAGTGTGGAGGACTGCTTACGATGACTAAGGGTACATAGACATACTCAATCGACTTATGTCGATTGGGCGTGTCTATTTATCCTAAGTCAACGTGAGTTGACCTCGACACTAGATCATGCCCCTATCTTTACCTAGGGTAGAACTGTGATCAATTGAATTTATGTTAGTCTAGTTGAACAAACTCTTAAGGGTGTTGAAACATGTCAACTGCAACATAGTATCCTCGTGAAGACCCTTGTCATCACGAAGGTACTACAGCTGCAGTTGGCATGTGTCAACATCCAACTGAGTTTTCCTCATATGGACGAACATACCTTAGATAGAAAGTTATATCTTATTAATTTCTTCGTTACAGATTAATTATAACAACCCTACTAAATAACTAGGTTCCTAAACCATCAGGATTCAGAGTTAAAGCTGCAATAGATGAAGTTATGCAGATAGATATGCTTCCTATCCAATTCATATGCTATGATTTAAATTATTAACATCTTGATTCATATTTTACATAAAAGGCCCAACACACATGAAAGTGTTATATATTTACTCACTTAATACAACCCTAGCTTATATAAGTTCTGAGCAAGTCCTTTTCATATTAGACTTCATTGAAATGAAGTCTTAACTCCCTTTTATTTTTCTTTCCGACATCTCTTTTTTTTTTTTACTAAGGAAGCCTACATGAGAAAGCACACCTTCACTAACTACAAGTAACAATTAGGATTCATATCAAAAAGGTCTTAAATTAAGACTATGATTCATTTCAAGGGAGTTGTCTTTCCTTTCCCTTATTAAGGGTTAAAGTCTATTATAATCCCATTATACATTATAAATTATTATCAAAGTTTAATTCTCAAACAATCATTTGTTTTAATTATAGTCTAATGAACTGGTTGAATATCAGTGCGAGTATGTCAACTTTATAAGTTTCCTCTTCACTAGAGAAGGTAATACAAATATCATTTCAGATCTCTGTTTATTCTATTCCAAACCATAAAGTATGTTACTGTCTGAAAAATAGAGTATTACTTATCATTTCCATTCACTATATGCCAAAAGGAAATTACAATGTGTACAAACAAGTTTCACACACCTTTTATTCATAAAGGAGAAATTGTACATTTACAATTCCAAACACTTTAGACAATATTAAGCGCCAAACAACAATATTAAAATAATTTTTGATATAACTTTCTTTTCCATCAAGTACATTTTAGTAATGAAACCATATCTCAACATAATAAAGATTCAATCTCTTTGATAAATAAATGTAACTTTCTAAGATCTTTCTCCTTTCATCTTTTACGAAGTCCATCTCAAAATTGCTAGCATAGGTCAATTCATTGAACTGAGCATGATAAGCACTAAATCATTAAAATGATGTGCTTTTAGCTAACTGTTTCATAAAAAGAACTTTGCTATTATGAAACATCCTGAGGCATTTCAAAAAGATTTAGCCCAAAAGAGATACAATCCCAAGAGAGAGAAAGAGAAGAGATAAACTTCAATCAAAATCAAGGTTATGACATGAAATCAACCACTTTATCCTACCATCCTATCTTCCTTTTATCCAAAGAATTAAAACAATAAGTTAAGAGAAGTAACATTTCATCAGTAATCTTTCATACATTTCTTACATGTTTCCTTACTCAGTTTAACCTATTTAACTAGAAGAAGGTAACTACCCTAACTATCTTATAGGCATAGCTCAACAATAGATCATTTACAAACATTACTTTTCATCCAAATATTTCATTAACCTAGATTCATCCTAAGTCTAGAGATGCCAATAATCAAAATTAAAAAGCATAAGAATAAGTTTAGGATGATCCAAACATCATATCATTAAATGTGTCCCTGATTTGAGTATCCTAATACTCAAGCTCAGATCTAGGAACCAACTTAAGTTAAAAGCCAAAACAAGTTAAATCAGACCTCATAAAGAGGTAAGGTTATTTTAACAAGTAAATAAGTTAACACTCAATCCCAAAAATATACATCGTTGCTATAGTTAAGTCAAGTGAGTAGAATGAAGAGATTTATCATTCAGATCTAACTCAATAAACCATCTAAATATTTTCTACCAAACACAATGATCTATACAAATATTTCCAACCAAACACAATAACCCATCCAAATATTTTCAACTTCAGCTAAACTTCCCTAACAACATTCTACATTCAATCTCATCAAATAGTCAAGAAGTTGCATAATGAAATAGTCCAGAGAAGGGACAACCACTTTACCAAGTCTAAAGACTGAAAGAAGGTTAAAGGAAAGAGAGAGATTACTACCTCATAGTTCTAGCATGATTAAAAAGAGAGCACTACGAAACCAAGAACCTATATTGACAAGGTCGGTTTCAATGTCACAAACCAAAATCCCAATAAGAGAATACTCTGGGCTCAGATTATTTGAACACTTAAAAACCAGAAGAAAGGAAGGAAATGAAAATAACAACATTCCATTACCTTTCATCATTCAAGGAGATGATATTGATAGCTTCAATATCCGTAAAGACAATAATTAATTCATTCCCCCAAAGGACTCAGAGAGGAAAAAGAGATGAACAAAAGGATAAGTTTGCAATAAACTTCCTAAAACTTAGATCCTTAAAAGAAGATAAGTATGCATAACGGTATAGCTAAGTCAGGAGCAAGCATTCCTTTTCCATGAGATACATTTGCATTAGTTCATAAAAGAACTAAAACCATGATTATTGACCCGAGGGGTCTAAGAATCATGCCAAAATAGAACATCAAAGCAAGGTTAATAGAGTAATCAGATGTTATAGGTAACAACAATAAACAAGTTACAGTTTAACCAATGCTCAAGAGAGGTTTCCCCCTTTTTGCATCAAGAGCCACAAATCCATTGGTTACCTACAAACTTAGAAGAAAAAAATTGTATTTCATACCTTCTTACTTGAATCAAAAAGATCAGACTTCTATAAAGATGACTATTCAATTAAAAGAGTTTAACACAAGAGTCCCATCACAGATCTTCAAATAATAACTGAAATAATTCATGCAAGTCCTACTAGTCATTCCAACAATTTCCCAACAAACCCACAATAAAATTTATCCTTTCATAATAGCCAAAAGGGTCAGAGAATTTGTAACAGAAGAATTACTCGCAATAACTGGAATCACAAATCACAGACAACGATAGGAATTCATACAAGTTCTCTAATTTTGAGCCTTTCATCAGTACCAGAAGAATATGTTTTAGCTAGAGTCGCAGAGTTTTATCTTCCCAAAAATAATCATGTAAGATCAAACAACAATCAAGATATTCAAATAGTTTTATAAACTGAAGTTTTCCAACAGAGATGAAACAAGATCATTTCGAACAAGATCCTCGTATTTAAGCAATCGAGTTACCTACAAGGTTTAAATTGTTCAACAAAGATCACATACAATTTTTGGCTTTAAACTCAAGCCCATGTAGAGAGATTAAAGCATAACCCAACTATCCACACAAGAAAACCGAAACCTAGACCACGTGGTCGATAAAGCATTTCCAAAAAACAACACAAAAACCACTAGCAGAATAATCTTATCAACAAAATAAAACCAGATTATTCCAAAGAGTAGAGTTGTTTTTATGAACATTTAAGTAAAAGCATAAAACTTAATGGATAGAGCCTATCATTCCTGATAGAGCTCATGTCTTCACTTTTCGCAGAAGATCTCCAAACATAACTTCAATAGCTTCTTCCTCCCCACGAAATGCCAACAAAACCTTCAACACTTTCCTATTCTTTTTATAGTTTTCATAGTGCCCATTCTAATAGTTCCATGTTATGCAAGAGTAATAATAATCATGCAAGAATCGAATTGGAGGTTCAAAGAGTAGAAACAACTTCATATGAGATCTTAGGCTCGAAAATGAACAAAATATCAAAACAACCAAAACCCCCTCTTTCTCCTTCCTAGCAGTTTTGCCACTTTCAAAAACATTAAATGCAAAATAGGATTATCAGTCCCTCTAATTCCCATGCCACCACCATCTCTATATTTAGCAATGACTAAATTCAAATTTTTCATGCAACTAAACTCGACTGAGGTGCCAACTCATCCTTCCCTATTTTTCCTCATGCCCATGCCAAAGTTGGTAGCACCAAAGGATAAGACTGCATTAATTCCCAATAAATATCTAGAAATCGATGCCACCGACCAACCCATTTACCATGTCATCCCTTAGGCCCCTTTTTGGTTAGCCATACCTTAAGTTAGGTTAAACATTAATTTAGGAACCTACATAGGTCCATAGGTAAGTCTTTAGTTTAAGTCTTAACATCCCAAATTAACAAAAGATCATAGTGACATAGGTTAGATTTAACTTAAGGCTATAGTCACTAATTTTTTAACATAATTATTATTAGGTTCCATGTTCCTAGTAAGTATTGCATTCTACTAACAAAAGAAGAACCAAACTAATCATCAAAATTCATATATGAAGTAAGGGTCTGAAGAGTTCATTCTTGACTTAGCACAGTTAGAATCTAGAGATCACCTGATCTATCTGACTTGGTCGTTATGACCACAAAGTCATGAATTAAAAGCATACCTTGGATCAATGGAATTGATCCAAGGTAATGTTGTTCTGAATACAAAATTTATGAAAACGGAAACTAAATTTCTCAATTCAAAGCAGTGAATTTATTCTGCATAAAGGAGATGGATTGCTCCATTTAAATTAAGCAAAAACACGACAAAATGTACCTGTTCAACAGATGACTTATTATCTACTGCAAACATGATTTCCCAAGTCATAAGAGTACATCATCTTAAGAAAAAATCACCTGTCAATGTTTGAACCTTCTATAGTAGAAGTCATCATAGGTACCAGTCATGTTAGAGGCGTTACAAGCTCTGGATATGGTTTTGTTGTGTCGTAAGATCTTCACAATTTCTCTTTGTTGATCATTTTTGTTCGCACTATGATTGCCAATGATACGTCTAACCTCGCAAAAGAGATGTTCACCTACACAAGCCCACAAACCGCATCAAATATAAAAAGAAAAATGTAGAATGGGGAGTGGGACTGACCCAACGGTCATGTAAAGAGTGAAATTACAACCAAGTGCTAAACTACATTACAGACTCCATGTAGTTCTTGTGAGTGAGTGTAGAAATTATGCCGTAGGATGCCCTTATGTATGTTGCACTTTATAGCGGGCTATATTTTCTCTAAGATGTAAATGTGTGGATGAAATAAAATAAACTTCCCCTTCCTATGTTGTGTATCTTGTGTATGTAGTCCCTTGTCCCTTGAATGGATTCTAGATGAATGCCTTAGAGTGCTTTAGGTCCTTTTGAATGCAATATTAGGTGGTAATAGTAATGCTTAGTGTTTGATCCTTGATTTTGAACACATAACTATGTATTTATATGATTCCCTTGTTTGAATTTTGTAATTGAAAACTAGAAGGCCGAACCATAAGTGAAAAAGATGCCCAAAATATAAAAGAGACCCAAAAGGAGCGAGTAAGATAGAAAAGGGTCAGGGGCACCCAAAGGGGACATGAGCACTTGGGCGTTGTTATCATGGCTAGGTGCTGGTGTCTAAAGCCATGCAAGATAAACAAGTTTAGTTTTGATTGGGCTGTAGGGCGTGTAAGACCAAAGAGAGCAAGAGATAAATAATATATGCCAAAGATAGTTATCAATCACTAGTTTTCTTGCTTAGAACCTCAGTAAATGCTAGCGTGCTTTTTAACCTAGAAAATGTACTAAAGGGTGTGATTTTGTGTCTACATTTACCCCCACTTTATGTTGTTGAGTGAATAATCAATAACATAAAGTAGATAAGAGATGTTTACCTTTTGATCCTATAGAGGGAGTGGTGAATAGTGTGCCGAGTGGACAAGTGAAGCGTGGAATGATGCATAAGTGAACTTTGGAGACCATGAAAGGAAATTGAGCCTAGGGGTGGAGCGTATGTGCTACGTTGTACCTATCCATTGTTGTGATTTTATTTGTTGTTGTAGGCTACTTCTTGTTGCGTATTAAGGATGATCCTGTAAAAGAAGAGCAAAAGAGTAGTCAAAGTCATATATACGAAAAAAATTGCATAAAGTATGTAAAAGTAGTAGTAAAGTGTGCACTGATGTAGTAAGAGTGTAAAAGGATAGAAAAGTGTTTTGAAATGCTCTGAAGAGTGATTTTTTTGGGCGATCTCATGCTAAGAGAGTTTTTATGACGATCTCACGCTAAAGAGAAAGTGTTTCTGGGAGAGGTCTAGTGTTATTCTCCATCCATGACTCTACCCGATAAACACCACCTTGTAGATGGTGCGTCCCGATTTTTTCCCGTTGTCCCGACTATTCCGAATTAGTTTCAAGGACATTGAATTCATTATGTAATTGGAGGAAAGTGCCTATAACTATAGAACTAGTTTGAAGGCTTCTATGAACTGTGTTGATTTGATAACTTGATAGTATGTGCCCAAAGAACATTACCGTCTCAGGGAGGAAGCAGGCACTCGTGCACTACTTGTTTGAGTCCGGGGCGCTAGTGTTTGTGTTATGCTAAGAACCCAAGTCAGGTTTTGGGTCATTCTATGAGTGTATTTGTGTGTTGTTCCTGTATTGTGCAGTATATTTATCAGTAGCTATGAGATGTTGTAGGGGTGATTTGTTCACCCGATGTATGCCCCCTAATTTGGGGTGCATGTGATGACTATAGGAGCGTGTGGCCCAAAAGAGAGGACCTCGATGCTGACCGAACTATATACCTATAGGGATTAGGGGATGTGTATGGTAAAAATCAAGGCACATGCAAACAAAGTGGCTAGTAATATGTGTTAGTAGTAAAAGTAACATGCATGCAATAGAAGACAATGTAAAAACAAGTGTGTAAACAAATTAGACCATGAAAAGAGGGTTTGAAACATGGGATATTACTCTGAATTTCACAAGATAATTAGGGCCAAAGAGGCAAAAATCATACAAACAATGATCAAGCAAGACATATGGCATAGCCTCGCAAAACAATAGTATACAAAAATCAATCAATATCAAGCAAAATGTTAGTTAACCATGGTGGCATATAGTCCTATAAAGAAAATGCTACACATGAAGCACCCGTTAGCATGTTAGAAAGATAAATAACATGTCATGAGCATGTATGAATTAATGAAAGGTAAAGTAATTGTAATAATATGTAACAATAGAACTTGTGTAGTATGTGATAGTAGAGAAAGTATATTCTCAGGAGCCTCGGTGGGACTGGTAAAAGGTGCAAAGTGCTGAAGCATTGTTGTATCATGTAAGAACCTGTAAGAGATCTACATTCACAAGTAGAGACCAAGCAAATATGCATGTGTATATGAAAAGATAATGACATACAAAGTATCTTGCTAACATAGTAAGCAAAGTGCATCATGTAAGTAGTATAAGCAATCAAGAGTAAGTGGAACCAATATATGTAAATGCAAAGTGTATGAATATGATGGAATGGTATGCAATGAGTGAATGTGATAGGAGCAGGATGCACCCCAATGGATGTGTATGAGATGAGATTCATTTATAAAAGGCCCCTCAATAATCAAGAATAAACCATAGAATAAGAGTGCATTATCGGGAAATGGTTTTAAAAATGTGCGCTAGAAAGATAGATCATGAAGCATAGAGTGTTAAAAGTGAATGTAGTGAGGTTAATTTCAGATTTAGACCCTTGGTAGTTGAGTATGAACCATGGACCTAGAGTAAATAGTGGGTCATTTGTTGTTTTTATTGCCCGAAAGTTCTCAGACAAGGCCAAGATAATCCTCAAGAGCCATATTAGTTCTTTTCGCCAAATACCCAGATGCCCAAAATTGTTTTATGTCGCCGGGATTTGTCTCATGGAAATTTGTATTTAATTATTTTGAGCCCCGTATGAGGTCAAGTTTTCAAGGCCTGCGTTTTAACTCTATTATGAGCGAATATGTTATTATTCCTATATACCGTAAGGATTTTAACTTATTTTAAGTTTTGGGCTTTATTTGTAACTTTTGGCAATTTTTCGTGTTTTTGTGGTGTCCCGCTCGCTTTTCGTCAGAAATTTCTCTCGAACAACTCCTTCACGGTAAGCCCGATTTTTGGCCCGGAGCACTGGAAAACATACACGCACATTTTGCCCGTGAGGAAGTCATCATCGAGGTCCGGATCACCGGGAAAAAGCGAAGTCGCAGACAGGAAAGCCTCATGGGATGGGCGCATTTTTGGAAAACAAAGGATTTGAGTCGCGATGGGAAAATATAAGCCGCGCAGTAGGATGGGAATTGTATACCGCCTGGGCAGGTACTTTTTCCCGTGTTATAAAAGTCACTTAAGCCGCAAGTGTGGGGAAAATAGAGGTCAGAGTGTGGGAATTTATCGCCTACCTCAGCAGGTGAAAATTCCCATGATATAATAAAAGGAAAGTGACTTAAGTGAAATCATGGGATTTTAGTGCCTACCTCTGGCAGGTAAAGAATCCCATCATGCAAAAGTCAAATCACTTAAGTGGATCATGGATCAGAGTGCCTACCTCTGGCAGGTAAAGAATCCCATTATGGTGAAAATTTTAAAAATAGAATTACATGTGCAAAAAGTGCGCCCTTTGGTGATGGATAAAAATAATTAAATTGATTATTTTTAATAAATTCTATCCTTGGAAAAAGTGCGCCAAGCTTCGAGGAGGTTGAAAAGTCAAAGGAGGATTAAAAGAAAGCAATTAAATTAATTAAATTTAATTTATTTAGTGGCTGCCCTCTCCTGGAAAAAGTGCTACTATTTAGGAGTTATTTAATGATTTTAAATGCATTAAATCATTAAATTAATTTCTATTTTCAAAGTGGCTATGGTCAAAGCACACCGTGAGGCTAAAGTTAAGTGTCAGGTGAAGGATTAAATTGGATTAATTTAATTTATTCGATGGCTGTCCTTAAACATGCAATTTTTAAAAGAGAAAAGCATGATTTTTAATTAATTAATTGCCTTTAATTGTTAGGGCAATTATTAATTATAGAATTATGAAGGTTATATAAGCATGGGCAGCCATATGGATTTATTATTCAACACATGTGTAAAGAATCGCAGCAAGGAGAAAAAGTGCGCCCATTAGAGGAAGGATTTTGCATGCATAAAGTGCTAACAAAGGCTAAAAGCTTCCGATTTGGCGCATGCTTTGGAAAAGGTTCATCTTCGTCTCGCACAATTGTTTTCACAGTGTTAAAGGAGCTCTGTGTGTTGATCAAAGGATTCATGATCTCTTTATGTGCAAATTAAACACCATTTTTTGGGGCAGCAGTTTGAAAAGTGCAGATTTTTATAATTTAAATTCACTATTCATGCTCGGTGGCCATTTTTGTCCGAATAAATCATGCAGTAGAACTCATTACATGTGCTTTATAAAAGAAAAGGAGTATTTATCAATGTCCAATACATCGCAAATATCCTCCGAATCAAGAATTGTCCAGATCCGCACCAAGATTGAAGAAAGCAGCCAAATTAGAAGAAAAAGAATTATTCGATAAAGATTGATAAAGCTATGGCAAAAGGAGATGAAAAAGAGAGCACGATGGATTCATGCATCGTTTCTAAACTTTCGACATGGGAGACACTGATCTAGGCCCGTAACCTCTTTCGATTTGATCGACAGATCCAGAGCCGGAAAGACTTCACCATGCGTGCGGTCAAAAGTATGGAATTATTCGAGCCGCAGCCTTTCCCATGTACACACCCAATCGCGCAGAGTTTGTGATGGAGTGTGCTAGATCCTATCATCCTTCATCTAGATGCGTGATGATGTCATGGGAAAGACAATAATTCGCTTGATGCGTAATTCTTCGATTATTGTTCAAGATTCCAAGATTTAAAGGTGGTGACTTCTATTAGCATTCGTGATGCCGACAAAGAGGTGGGAAAAGCATAGAGCCGATTGGTGAGCATCATGAA
Source organism: Taxus wallichiana var. yunnanensis (assembly GCA_018340775.1). Classification (NCBI taxonomy): domain Eukaryota; kingdom Viridiplantae; phylum Streptophyta; class Pinopsida; order Cupressales; family Taxaceae; genus Taxus; species Taxus wallichiana. The sequence goes on along the minus strand of CM031235.1, from coordinate 3,709,414 downwards.
TAGCCGGTTCATGAAGAAGCCTAGATCCCCTTCCGTGTTCCCGAGAACTCTTCCACGATCCAATTTGGTGCAGGAGGCGGATGATATTGTCAAATCTATGCAGCAGTCAATGGTGAAGCTTAATGCCTACACTTTCCGGACATGGATGTATGCTTTCATCAGACTATCAAATCAACAAGGTCGATTCTATAATCGCTGGTCGTAAATTATTAAGAAGAACATCGGTGAGCAATCATGAACGTAAAGCGCACCTTCAGCTTCAAGATGACTTCATACTTGGTATATGCTGCAGCTTCACAGGGTGTCTTTTCCAAGCTAGATAGATGTGGTATTCTTTCCAAGGATCCCATTTTCGAGTGCTACCCATTGCCTTATCGCACCCGCGCAAGTAGAAGGACTTCAAAGTGATCAACGATGGTTTCTTCTACGATTTCATCCGCAGTTAGACAAAGACTCAAGACTCACAGAGTAAGCAAGGAAGCATGGGAAGCAAAGTGTCCAAGATCGGGCAAAGATATTCATCCAATTTGCAGATTTCACATACCTCGTGGTTACGAGCTTTTCAGTGAACCAACAAAGATGCCAAGGTACCCGAGTGAGTGATGATTGATTGCCATGGAGCTAAGCAGTAACTCTTGTGGAGTTACACGACCTTCACCAAGCGCACAAGTCTACGGGCTACTTCCCACTCACCGTGGATATTACAACAGATCAAGATTCACAGAGCTCAAGAATGGAAGCACAAATGTTGTCCGAGTATGAGCAAGAGTTCTTCCTCGCACGGCTTAATTTTGATCCATTCGGGAATAGCCAGAAGACAATCTCCCAGAGTACGCACATGTGCCTTCGTTAGAAGATTTCGGATGAAGTGCGTATGAGTACGAGGTCGTAAAGAAAGATTTCAGCAGTCAGTCCGCAAGCAAAGCAAGTATTTGACTTCGACTAGCGCGATACCGCGGATCTTAAAGATGATGGGAACGTGGTATCGACACTTACCATCAAATGGGAGGAGATAAAGCTCTACTACAGATAAAAATGGCATGGCCGCAAAGACAATAAGAAAGATCCGAGTCAGTGTTGGTGAGTACTTCGAGCTGGTCGCTAACGAAGGGATACCGCTGATGAAGTATCGATGAATCAAATCACGGCAACTTCGGGCGCAGAGATTCCTCTGCGAAAGCATGAAGGAGAGAGCAGCAGAAGGTCCGAGAAGTCAAAGTACGCAAAATCTCAAGAGAAAGAGGAGACCACTTCTACGACCATAGCTTTGACTCCGACTTCTCCAAAGACCAGTGGATCACCAACTATCGCACCACAAAGCCACAGGATGTTTCCATGCCTTCATCAAACCAAAGAACGCTCATCTTCTCTCCGCAGCCACTCTGCTCAAAGACCCGCTCCAGAGGAGATGTCAAGCCGCAGATGACGGAGTTCGAAAGAGCTTTGTCCTGGATGTTTCGTGAGGATGGCAGCCATGATATCGTGGCACTTTCTCGATGGAGAGGATGCAGAAGGAAAAAGAGCGCACTCAAAGAACTTCTCATTCTCCGAGAAGTAATTTCTCGGAATGGTTAGCTTTGCAGCTTGGTTCCTAAGCAAGAATAGAGATGAACTTAGAGGAACATGACTGCAGCCTACTTCGTGATCTCGAGAGTAAGAGAGAGACAAGGCCTAAAGTTGCTAAAGCAACTTCTAGGTTGATCATCGAGGATTCGGGAGAGAAGTTTGCCGAGATATCGATCCCTGGAAGGAAAGGTAGAAGAGGAACTCACACAGTAAGATGTGACAAAGTTGACCAAAATACCACCTTGGCCAAGCTACCACCGAAGGATCAAGCAGACACGCATATCGGGCCTGGATGCTTGCTCCTTAGGCTTCGACAATGAAAAGGCGGAGAAAGAAGAGCTAAGAAGCAAATATCTCAATTATGTGAGATCATAGCCAAGGTTGCTAAATCTTCCGCTCACCCCATTTCAAAGCAGTGAGTGATCATCTTATGCAGAAATGGAAGATGCAAGCAATCAAGTAAAGGCTATTGATGAATGGAAGGATCTCGATTATTCGCCAAGCTTCGGCAACTCGAGAAGTGCCACCGCCTAAAGGTTATGAACGATGCAGTAAAATCAACTAAAGCAATCGATAAAGCATAAAAGGAATAAATACAAACAGCAGAGAGTAACCCGAGTGTTTTGGCCGAGATCAACAAGTCGCCGGAGATGTATCGTCAGCAGAGCAAATTGTGCTTGATGGATCACCGAGAAGGGGAAGCAACTAGAATTTGCAGATCTTCCGCTTCGAGATCTCGCAGAGTTTTGTCAAGAGGATGCAGCACTGAGAGCAGTAACATCGATTTCACGGATAGTGTTATTTCTTTCACCGAGGAAAGAGTGGATGGAGGTATTACTTCATACGCGGCGGATTGTTTCTAACGAGGTGCATGATTCTCTCGGAGGGTCTCTCTTCGATGGTGCAAAAGAGGATTGATAAAGCCACCAAGCCTTTCACGATGAACTCTATCAAGAGGGTCGGGTGACACCGCAGTGCATATCATGAGATTTGGGCCAAGTTTCGAAGAAGTGGAAGCACGCAAAGAAAGTGTCAATGAAGGATCGCTGCAATTCAGATGTAAAAGGAAGCAAAGAGCTAAAACAGATGGAAAGATGTCGAACTATATGTTCGACAAGTATATCGATATCGTAACAAGAAGAAGATGTAGATGTTACAACCGGCATGACTTCTTCTATTTCTTTCTTCTTCTATTTTCTATGTTCCTGATGGAATCAGAACTTCTAAGTTATTGGTTTTGCAACCATTACTCAAGTCATGAGGAACCTTTCTATTAGTTAAGTGATACATGTGTCACTTAAGAAGAAGTTAGTTGAGGATGATCCAAATGTCATCTTTACTTGTTGCTCATACTTTAGTTCAGCTTTGAGTCTTCTATTTGTACTTTCCTCCTACATTCTATAAGTAGGAGAAGAACCTTCGGGTTAATCATCGATCGACTTTGTAAGAAGCAATCTTGTGTTCTAGACTTTGGCCGAACCCCGAGAGCCAATTGTGCAGAGGAATACAAAGAAGCAGTGTTTCCTGAGAACTTTGTGTCACGGTGTATTTTGTTTTTTTCGCTTCTAAATCTTAGATCTCTTAATAGACTTTGTGTTATTTTAGATCTAGATCTAGAGCCGCCTTTGCTTTATAATTCGTGTGTTCAAATCTATTTGAGTTTCTTCTATGTGCATGCAATTAGCTCGCAATCTACTAATCGGGATGCACATCTTCCTCATTTCTTCTCTCAGTAATTCCTTTACTTCTTCTTCTTCGTAATTTTCCTTTCTTAAACAACCGCTTACTTGCGCAGTAACTTCTTAGTTATGGTTCATGAACTAAGTTGTTAAAGTAAAACCCCGATAGATAGATAAACACATTTTTATCGACAAACCGACACACGGAGCCTCACCGGTTAAATGAGGGAGATTTATCTCATGATCGCCTAGGTTCGATGCTACGCAGTAAAATCTAGCCAACAGCTTTTGGCGACTACTGGGAACAACTATCTTTCAAGATCAAAGCTTTTCTCGTCAAGATCGAGTGTTTTCCATACAAATCTCAACCTCGGCCGAACGTCCGCTCACCGATCCGTGAAGGCGCAAGGAAGGACGGATCATTTCTTCCGATCGCAGAGCAATTCAATTTCAATCATCCTCCCTGCTAGAAGCCGCAGATCTAGTCTTTCACCAGAAGGAGAGTGCACACCCATCCGATCCGGATCGTATTCAAGATAATCCGGCCTGGAATTATCCAACAAGTCTATCAAGTCTACACAAGGAGGAGACGTGCTCAAGCCAACATGGCGCACCAAATTGCACTGCTCCATGGGGGCGGTTGACCTCTCAACTTGGCTCCACCTATGCACGATCCGCCAAAGGGATCCGTAAAGAATTTTCCAAATTTTTCGAGATGGAAAGCAAAACCCGGATGATCATTTCGCGGCCTTCTTCATATCTTGTGTGTGTGCTTCAGAGAGAGCATGAAGATGTCTCAAAGCTATTCATCGAGACCTTACATGACTTGGCCGAGAATGGTTCTATCGGCCGCTCCTCGCACCATAACCACCTGGGCGACTATGCGTGAACAATTTATCAAAAGATTCAAGCTCGCAGAGGACACGAGCACGATGATCACCCAACCGACGCAGCCAAGAAAGAGCCAAACGAGAACACGCGGGACTTTATTGCAAAGTTCCAAAGGATTTTGTATAAAATCCCCACTTCGCCGATTGAAGCATTTAAAATCAAAAGACGTTTTTTATAAACGCCTATCGCTCAAGTCGATATCGCCTAAGAAGGGCAAGACCAGAACTTTGCCGGATGCACAAAAAATGCCGTGGAGGTCAAGACGACTTGATCATGGCCTGGAAAACTCAAACAACTATCTCACAAAGGTGATGGGGCTTCTTCTAAGACATCTGATCCTTTGTTGCAGAAATTGGCTAATGACATGCTGCAGATCAAGAAGCAGATCTCTCAAACGGGGAATGCACCCCCCTCAAGAATAACTCCTATCCGGACCTTCAATGGTCAACATCAAAATCAAAATCGAAACAGACTTGTCGCCGCACCACGCCGCTTGGCAATAGTAAGCCGCTCCAAGGAATAACTTGGAAACTAATGAAGAGGATCTCGACATCGATGAATCATTCGATGATGAAGACTTTATAGACTACCGCGACTCCAATATTGGTTACCTGGACTACGAATCTGATGAGGGCTATTATGAATCTTTTGAAGATTCTGATGGTCACACTTTTGCGGTGTTTACAAGGTCTCAGACACGCCAAAATGCCGAAGCATCCACAAGCGGCCGGAAAGAGAGAGATGATCCTGGCCCGGATGTTACTATCTTGAAAAGAGGTAGTATTCTTCCTTCTTCATTAGCGCCCAAGGAGAAATATTCAAATTCTTTCAATTCACAGCAAAGAACCAACGCACATCCTGCTGAAGCAAGTCAAGCTTTTGACATAATTGATCACATCAAGAGAAATAAGGTCCAAATGTCAGAAGCTGAGTATTTGAGGGCATTTCCCGATCGCATGAATAGATTGGTCAAATATGTGCAAAGCAATGGTCCTAGCCCAACGAACAATAATCCACGGGTATCTTGTCAAGTCCAAAGATTACTCCACCTTCAAATAATGCTGCTGCAAGTTCTTCTTCTTCCACCCCTTCTCCCGCTACATCGGAAAGGATCGAGCCATTCTATGTGTCTTCGCTCATCAACGGACATAAGCTAAGCACCGCATACCGGATTCTCGAGCTTCCGACAACGCCATGCCCGCCAAAGTCAGCTGATGCCTCTGGTCTTACATCGACAAAACCATCGAAGATGTTATTCCACGGAAAGGCAAGTCCCTCTCTTGTGGGGCAAATCAAAGATGCGCAGCAAGATTGCTTCCTTCCTGCATACAAAAGACCGAAAATGACTATCCTCAGAAGAGACATTCCAGCTTCCTATGGCATGCTATCGAGTAGAAATTTTTGCAAGGAGCCGGGTGGAGAAGTGAAGATGGATTGGTCTTGGCGCACATACCAAATGAGGAATAAATCAAGTCGGAACCCGAGAAGAAATCTAAGTACACAAAGATCAAAATCAAGATCCTAGATCTCGATCTTGTTTCAAGAGTCGGATCACTTGAGTCTATTACCTAGAAATGGATAAAGAAGAAATTCAACCGTGATTCGAGAATCACGCCAAATCGATAACAAGATTTGGACTCGAATTTGATGGTAGCCGCTGCTCATTCGATCCGTGCAGTGTTGTTCTTATCTCTCCGAAGGAAGGTGCATGCGCACTCCTTCAAATTGATGTTCAAAATACTAACAATACGGCCTGAGTATGAAGCATTGTCATAGGCATGGAGCAAAGTAGAACAATGGGAATCAAATTATTACACGCAAGAGGAGATGCCGAGCTGATGAAAGCGTATAAGAGGCCTCTACCAAGTCAAAAAGACAAACCGCATGCACTATAGAGATCGGGTCTACTCGCTATCTTGGATTTTTCAGCTTTCTCAGATCTTACATTCCGAGAGAACAAAATTCAAGAGCTGATTCGCATAGCTATCGCAGCCTTGTCAATCCGGATCAGCCCCCCGCATTCTTTGACAGGAGATTACAAGGTGGAAATGGTTTTTCGCCCAAAGGTTCCCGACAACGCCCAAAGAATGGCAGTTTTCAACGATGATACACAGATTGCCGCATTTCTCCAACAGTAAAGATAACTTCAAGAAATCTACTATGAGGGAAGCAATTCACCTCCCCAGTGCACTCACCGTCTGAGAAATGGATGCCGACGCCTCAGGAGGTCGAGATTATCCAACTAAAGGGAAATAAAATTCCCAAAGGCTTGGTATCTCGAGGAAATGTTTGATAAGCATGATCGATGCTTAAGAAAATGAAGAAAATGAGGAAGGCTCTTCCTCCGACACACAATTACTAAATTGGGAGCTAAAGAATGATCCCAAATTAGTAACTGGGAAAGAGTTGTTCGAATGAAAAGGAAGCTTTTACTAAGCTTCTTAAGAAATACATGGATATTTTTGCCTCGGTCCTATCAGATCTAAAAACATATCACTCATGGAAGTTCAACATTACATCCCACTTAAATCGTAATGTAAGCCTTTCAAGCGTAAGTCGCGCAAGCACAATCCAACCATTTCAGAACCATCTTCGCAGTAAATCCAAAAGTGTTAGATGCGAAGATTATCTATCCCATACACCATTCGGAGTGGTGGCCAACATAGTCCCCGTAAGAAAGAAAAGTGGTGAGATTAGGTCAGGTGGATTTCCGCAACCTTAATCAAGCTTCATCAAGGATAACTACCCTATCCCCATCATGGATCACACTCGCAGTGGTCACCGGATCTCGAGATGCTTTCCATGCTCGATGGCTTCTCGTGCTACAATCAAGTCAAGGTGGCCAAGAAGATCAATACAAAACAGCGCTCATCACACTCTGGGGAACCTTTCGATACCGTAAGATGCCATTCGCCCGATCAATGCCGGTGCTACATTTCAAAGAGCTATGGATCTAGCCTTTGCTCATCTCAAAGATATAAGCATAGTTGTGTACCGGATGATTCGACGCCTTTTCCAAAGACAAGCACACATATTTCAAACTTAGAAGAGGTCTTCATACAATGCCGCAAGATGGTATTTTTCAATCCTAAGAAATCTATCTTTGTCAGAATCAAGGAAAGTCGCTTGGGCACATTGTTTCCAAAGAAGGAACAAAAATAGATCCAGAGCGTGTCAAATCCATTCGACATTACCTTTGCCCACATCCAAAAAAAGGAGTTCACTTTTTCTTTCGGGAAAAGTGAATTTTCGTAAGATTCATTCCGACTTCACGAGCTAACCTGGCGTCATATTTCAAATATGATGAAGAAGACACAAGATTTTAAGTGGAGCAGTCAAGGGAAGGAAGCTTTGAGAAAATCAAAGAGGCCCTCACAAAAGCACCGCCTTAGTCTCACTCGACTTCAAGAAAGAATTTATTCTTTATTGTTATTCTTCCGAACATACTATGTCAAAGAATATTGATGCGTAAAAATCAAGAGGACGCAGAAGCTCCTATGCTTTCATGAGCACGCCTTAAAGCCTATGAGTCAAATACACTCCAATGGAAAAGCACGCATATGCAAAGAGTGAAGGCATGCAAGGCATCTGTATTATATTCTTTCCTCGCACACTATGGTTTTGGTTCCAGATATCGTAGCTTAAATCTATCCTTACTCAAAGAAGAGTTAGGATTATCGAGAGGCACGTGGGTGACAAAAGTTCAAGAATATGATTTGGATATTAAACCAACAAAGCTGGTTCGAGGAAGAGGTCCGTGTGAACTAATGACAAATTAAAGCATCGCACTCGCAAGCATCAGATGGAATAGATGAAGATTTACCCGCAGATCGTTTATAGATCCGTAGCAGAGGAATGGTACAAGAATATTGCTTACTTTCTAACGTATGGAGAATGCCCAGATCGACTTTCCGTAAAAGAAAACGAACTATTAAATCAAGTCAAAAGATTTTGTGCTTTGGGATAATGGTTTGACAAAAGGGGAATCGATGGTGTATTTCTCGATGCGTGGATAAAGCTCAACAGATCAACTACTACAACAGCTTTCATGACATGGCTTCATGGTGGTCATTTCTCACCCGAGTCATCGCAAGACAAGATCCTTAGAGCAAGGTATTATCGCCCACCCTTTTTCAAGATACGCGTAATGGGTAGCTAAGTGTCAAGCATGCCAACATTTTGTGGGCGCGGTGAAATTGCCCGCATTACCCCTAAAACCCATGTGATCAAGAACCTTTCCAACAAAGCTGGGGTATGGATTTTATCGAATGATTAACCCGGCCAAATACGGTCATCATTACATTCTAACAAATACCGATTATTTTAGTAAGTGGGCAGTAAGTTATTCTCGTGAAGAATGCCACTCCGCCAAGTGTGCAATTTTATAAAAGAAAATATTATTATCACAAGTTTCATGACTCAAAAAAATTGAAAGCAGCATAACGCTCCGAATCTTTTCTCCGAGGAGTTGGTGGAATTCTCGCACACGTATGGGATTCAACTTGTTCATTCCTCAAACTACTATCCACAAGGGAATGGTCAAGTCAATCTAGTAATAAGAACTTGGTAACTATCGTGCGCAAGTCAGAATGTAAAATCAAAGGACTTGGCATAAAAAGTTGTTTGATGCATTATGGGCCGATAGATCACACCAAAGAGGGCGATAGGCATGTCCCCATTTCAGCCGCTATATGGAAGAGACACAGAGCCGCTCTCACCTGGAATTGCTCGCCCTACGACTTTCTAAAGCCCCGAAGATCCACCACGCTCACGGATGCTATGATAAAAGAATCATGTACTGATCAATCGAGGGAAGTACAAACTCAAGTCAGCAGATAGGTCGACAGAGCATCGAGGAAGGTGAAAGTCATCTTCGACAAAAATGCTGTGGAAAGAAAGTTCAAGTTAATGACTGGGTCCTCTTATGGGACAAAAGAAGAGAAACAAAAGGCATGCATGGAAAGTTCGATTCACTATGGAAAGGGCCTTTGTCAGAATCAAAAAGATCGCCGAGCAGATAGCTTCATTCTTGCTCATCGTGATGGAGTTCAATCGCTGCCGCTGCCTTTCAATGGGCAACACTCAAGTCGTTCAACATGAGAAGGTGGTAAAACCTGTATGTACATAAATAAAACCTTTGTTTGTTTTTCCTTGTTTTGTCTTGTTTTGGTGTTGTGTTGTGTTGTGTTTGTCTGCCTGACCCCGTGCCCAAAGGACAAGATACGAAACCAGAGATGCTGGGATCTCATCTTTTCCCTTTGTCATTCTGACAAGAGAAAAAGATGTCCACAGACGGAGCCAACTGGTGTCACTCAGATTTCACCCCGAAATCTGTGACTACCCAATTTGAAAAAATTTCGTACTTTTAAAATAGTGGGTCATTTGTTGTTTTTATTGCCTCGAAAGTTCCTCAGACAAGGCCAAGATAATCCTCAAGAGCCATATTAGTTCTTTTCGCCAAATACCCAGATGCCCAAAATTGTTTTATTATGTCGTCGGGATTTGTCTCATGGAAATTTGTATTTAATTATTTTGAGCCCCGTATGAGGTCAAGTTAAGGCCTGTTTTAACTCTATTATGAGCGAATATGTTATTATTCCTATATACCGTAAGGATTTTAACTTATTTTAAGTTTTGGGCTTTATTTGTAACTTTTGGCAATTTTTCGTGTTTTTGTGGTGTCCCGCTCGCTTTCTCAGAAATTTCTCTCGAACAACTCCTTCACGGTAAGCCCGATTTTTGGCCCGGAGCACTGGAAACATACACGCACATTTTGCCCGTGAGGAAGTCATCATCGAGGTCCGGATCACCGGGAAAAAGCGAAGTCGCAGCACAGGAAAGCCTCGCGGGATGGGCGATTTTTGGAAAACAAAGGATTTGAGCCGCGATGGGAAAATATAAGCCGCAGTAGGATGGGAATTGTATACCCGCTCTGGCAGGTACTTTTTCCCGTGTTATAAAAGTCACTTAAGTCGCAAAGTGGGAAAATAGAGGTCAGAGTGTGGGAATTTATTGCCACCTCTGGCAGGTGAAAATTCCCATGATATAATAAAAGGAAAGTGACTTAAGTGAAATCATGGGATTTTAGTGCCTACCTGGCAGGTAAAGAATCCCATCGCAAAAGTCAAATCACTTAAGTGGATCATGGATCAGAGTGCCTACCTGGCAGGTAAAGAATCCCATTATGGTGAAAATTCTTAAAAATAGAATTACATGTGCAAAAAAAGTGCCCTTTGGTGATGGATAAAAATAATTAAATTGATTATTTTTAATAAATTCTATCCTTGGAAAAAGTGCGCCAAGCTTCGAGGAGGTTGAAAAGTCAAAGGAGGATTAAAAGAAAGCAATTAAATTAATTAAATTTAATTTATTTAGTGGCTGCCCCTCTCCTGGAAAAAGTGCGCCTATTTAGGAGTTATTTAATGATTTTAAATGCATTAAATCATTAAATTAATTTCTATTTTCAAAGTGGCTATGGTCAAAGCACACCGTGAGGCTAAAGTTAAGTGTCAGGTGAAGGATTAAATTGGATTAATTTAATTTATCGATGGCTGTCCTTAAACATGCAATTTTTAAAAGAGAAAAGCATGATTTTTAATTAATTAATTGCCTTTAATTGTTAGGGCAATTATTAATTATAGAATTATGAAGGTTATATAAGCATGGGCAGCCATATGGATTTATTATTCAACACACAGTAAAGAATCGCAGCAAGGAGAAAAAGTGCGCCCATTAGAGGAAGGATTTTTGCATGCATAAAGTGCTAACAAAGGCTAAAAGCTTCCAGATTTGGCGCATGCTTTGGAAAAGGTTCATCTTCGTCTCGCACAATTGTTTTCACAGTGTTAAAGGAGCTCGTGTGTTGATCAAAGGATTCATGATCTCTTTATGTGCAAATTAAACACCATTTTTTGGGGCAGCAGTTTGAAAAGTGCAGATTTTTATAATTTAAATTCACTATTCATGCTCCGTGGCCATTTTTGTCCAATAAATCATGCAGAACTCATTACATGTGTGCTTTATAAAAGAAAAGGAGTATTTATCAATGTCCAATACATCGCAAATATCCTCCGAATCAAGAATTGTCCAGATCCGCACCAAGATTCAAGAAAGGTGCCAAATTAGAAGAAAAAGAATTATTCAGATAAAGATTGATAAAGCTATGGCAAAAGGAGATGAAAAAGAGAGCACGATGGATTCATGCATCGCTTTCTAAACTTTCGACATGGGAGACACTGATCTAGGCCCGTAACCTCTTTCTCGATTTGATCGACAGATCCAGAGCCGGAAAGACTTCACCATGCGCGGTCAAAAGTAGTGGAATTATTCGAGCCGCAAATTTTCCCATGTACAAACCCAATCGCGAGTTTGTGATGGAGTGTGCTAGATCCTATCATCCTTCATCTAGATCAAAGCGTGATGTCATGGGAAAGACAATAATTCGCTTCGATGCAATTCTTCGATTATTGTTCAAGATTCCAAAGATTTAAAGGTGGTGACTTCTATTAGCATTCGTGATGCCGACAAGAGGTGGGAAAAGCATAGAGCCGATTGTGGTGAGCATCATGAATAAACCGGTTCACGAAGAAGCTAGATCCCCTTCCGTGTTCCCGAGAACTCTTCCACGATCCAATTTGGTGCAGAGGCGGATGATATTGTCAAATTGCATGCGCAGTCAATGGTGAAGTTAATGCCTACACTTTCCTGGGACATGGATGTATGCTTTCATCAGACTATCAAATCAACAAGGTCATTCTATAATCGCTGGTCGTAAATTATTAAGAAGAACATCGGTGAGCAATCATGAACGTAAAGCGCACCTTCAGCCTTCAAGATGACTTCACTTGGTATATGCCGCAGCCTTCACAGGTGTCTTTTCCAAGCTAGATAGATGTGGTATTCTTTCCAAGGATCCCATTTTCGAGTGCTACCCATTGCCTTATCGCACCGCGTGCGTAGAAGGACTTCAAAGTGATCAACGATGGTTTCTTCTACGATTTCATCCGCAGTTAGACAAAGACTCAAGACTCACAGAGTAAGCAAGGAAGCATGGGAAGCAAAGTTGTCCAAGATCGGGCAAAGATATTCATCCAGCTTTGCAGATTTCACATACCTCGTGGTTACGAGCTTTTCAGTGAACCAACAAAGATGCCAAGGTACCCGAGTGATGATTGATTGCCATGGAGCTAAGCAGTAACTTCAGGAGTTACACGACCTTCACCAAGCGCACAAGTCTACGGGCTACTTCCCACTCACCGTGGATATTACAACAGATCAAAGATTCACAGAGCTCAAGAATGGAAGCACAAATGTTGTCCGAGTATGAGCAAGAGTTCTTCCTCGCACGGCTTAATTTTGATCCATTCGGGAATAGCCAGAAGACAATCTCCCAGAGTACGCACATGTGCCTTCGTTAGAAGATTTCGGATGAAGTGCGTATGAGTACGAGGTCGTAAAGAAAGATTTCAGCAGTCGTCGGCAAAGCAAGTATTTGACTTTCGACTAGCGCGATACCGCGGATCTTAAAGATGATGGGAACGTGGTACTCGACACTTACCATCAAATGGGAGGAGATAAAGCTCTACTACAGATAGCAATGGCAATGGCAGCAAAGACAATAAGAAAGATCCTGAGTCGTGTTGGTGAGTACTTCGAGCTGGTCGCTAACGAAGGGATACCGCCTGATGAAGTATCGATGAATCAAATCACGGCAACTTCGGGCGCAGAGATTCCCTCAAGCGAAAGCATGAAGGAGAGAGCAGCAGAAGGTCCGAGAAGTCAAAGTACGCAGAAAATCTCAAGAGAAAGAGGAGACCACTTCTACGACCATAGCTTTGACTCCGACTTCTCCAAAGACTCAAGTGGATCACCAACTATCGCACCACAAACAGCCAGGATGTTTCCATGCCTTCATCAAACCAAGAACGCTCATCTTCTCTCCGCAGCCACTCTGCTCAAAGACCCGCTCCAGAGGAGATGTCAAGCCGCAGATGACGGAGTTCGAAAGAGCTTTGTCCTCGATGTTTCAGAGGATGGCAGCCATGATATCGTGGCACTTTCTCGATGGAGAGGATGCAGAGCGGGAAATAAGAGCGCACTCAAGAACTTCTCATTCTCCGAGAAGTAATTTCTCGGAATGGTTAGCTTTGCAGCTTGGTTCCTAAGCAAGAATAGAGATGAACTTAGAGGAACATGACTGCAGCCTACTTCGTGATCTCGAGCAGTAAGAGACAGTAAGGCCTAAAGTTGCTAAAGCAACTTCTAGGTTGATCATCGAGGATTCGGGAGAGAAGTTTGCCGAGATATCGATCCCTGCGGAAGGAAAGGTAGAAGAGGAACTCACGGCAGTAAGATGTGACAAAGTTGACCAAAATACCACTGGCCAAGCTACCACCGAAGGATCAAGCAGACACGCAGCATATCGGCTGGATGCTTGCTCCTTAGGCTTGACAATGAAAAGGCGGAGAAAGAAGAGCTACGTAAGCAAATATCTCAATTATGTGAGATCATAGCCAAGGTGCTAAATCTTCCGCTCACCCCATTTCAACAGCAGTGAGTGATCATCTTATGCAGAAATGGAAGATGCAAGCAATCAAGTAAAGGCTATTGATGAATGGAAGGATCTCGATTATTCGCCAAGCTTCAGGCAACTGAGAAGTGCCACCGCCTAAAGGTTATGAACGATGCAGTAAAATCAACTAAAGCAATCGATAAAGCATAAAAGGAATAAATACAACTGGCAGAGAGTAACCCGAGTGTTTTGGCCGAGATCAACAAGTCACGGAGATGTATTGTCAGCAGCAGAGCAAATTGTGCCTTGATGGATCACCGAGAAGGGGAAGCAGCTAGAATTTGCAGATCTTCCGCTTGAGATCTCGCAGAGTTTTGTCAAGAGGATGCAGCACTCTGAGAGAGTAACATCGATTTCACGGATAGTGTTATTTCTTTCACCGAGGAAAGAGTGGATGGAGGTATTACTTCATACGCGGCGGATTGTTTCTAACGAGGTGCATGATTTCTCGGAGGGTTCTCTCTCGATGGTGCAAAAGAGGATTGATAAAGCCACCAAGCCTTTCACGATGAACTCTATCAAGAGGGTCGTGACACCGCAGTGCATATCATGAGATTTGGGCCAAGTTTGGAAGAAGTGGAAGCACGCAAAGAAAGTGTCAATGAAGGATGCTGCAATTCAGACGTAAAAGGAAGCAAAGAGCTAAAACAGATGGAAAGATGTCGAACTATATGTTCGACAAGTATATCGATATCGTAACAAGAAGAAGATGTAGATGTTACAAATGGCATGACTTCTTCTATTTCTTTCTTCTTCTATTTTCTATGTTCCCGGATGGAATTGTAAACTTCTAAGTTATTGGTTTTGCAACCATTACTCGAAGTCATGAGGAACCTTTCTATTAGTTAAGTGATACATGTGTCACTTAAGAAGAAGTTAGTTGAGGATGATTGCCAAATGTCATCTTTACTTGTTGCTCATACTTTAGTTCGGGCTTTGAGTCTTCTATTTGTACTTTCCTCCTACATTCTATAAGTAGGAGAAGAACCTTCGGGTTAATCATCGATCAGAATTTGTAAGAAGCAATCTTGTGTTCTAGACTTTGTGCTGAACCCCTGAGAGCCAATTGTTGCAGAGGAATACAAAGAAGCAGGTTTCCGGAGAACTTTGTGTCACGGTGTATTTTGTTTTCGCTTCTAAATCTTAGATCTCTTAATAGACTTTGTGTTATTTTAGATCTAGATCTAGAGCGCCTTTGCTTTATAATTCTCGTGTGTTCAAATCTATTTGAGTTTCTTCTATGTGCATGCAATTAGCTCGCAATCTACTAATCGGGATGCACATCTTCCTCATTTCTTCTCTCGTAATTCCTTTACTTCCTTCTTCTCGTAATTTTCCTTTCTTAAACAAATGCTTACTTGCTGCGTAACTTCTTAGTTATGGTTCATGAACTAAGTTGTTAAAGTAAAACCCCGATAGATAGAAACACATTTTTATTGACAAAATGAAATGAATGGTGGTGATGCATCAAAAAAAGCGACAAGGAAATCAAGGGGCCCCGATGAAGGAGGGGGCACAACTCGATATGTATGATTAACAGAAGAATCAAGAGCTTGTGTGTCATGCTTAGGCAAAGGGTCATTAAATATTTTAGCTTTTTATTATCGTTGATTGGCTTAGAAGTAGATGGATCTGGGGATCTCGAGTGAATTATTGTCAATAAGATCTTGAATGAGATGCCTGAGTTTGAAGTAGCGATCAGTAGAATGCCCAATACATTGGTGATAGTCACATTTAGCATTTTCATCATAATTACGGCCACAAGGGTGAGATGGATCAAGATTGAGTGGTGGTGGAAGGGTGATTAGATTGCTTTTAATGAGTTGAGGCAATAGAAATGAGGTGCATAAGGTAATTTGGTGAAAGTATTATTTGGAGGTTGCCATTGAATATTTTTAGATGGAGAGACAACATTAATTGCCTTTGCTTTGATGGGCTTAGGAGATGGCTTGATGTTGATTTATATTGAAACCTATTAGAAGAGGATGAAGGAGAATCATGATATTTTAATTTTCCCATAGAGAGTAGTTTGACTTCGCGCATTTTAAGCGTATGGCATAATTGATCAAAAGAAGGAGATGTCTCAAAGATAACACTCTCTTAAAGTGGTGGTAAGAGGCTTTGAACAAAAATATCTTGCAATTTAGAATCATCAAGTACATTGGTCATCTTAGCTAGATTTTTCTTGTATCGTAAAACATAATTAGGTAGATGTTCATTAGATCTTTTTTGATTTGAGCGAGTTGTGTGTAAAACATCTGGTGCTGATATTGATAGAAAAATGAACAAGAAAAGCATCGTCTAGATGTGTAAAATAAGTTACCAAATGAACAGGTAGATCACAAAATCAACACATGGCATAATCCTAAAGACTTCTAGGAAATATCTTAGCTAGTAATGCACGATCAATAGTCGAAACATGCCACGTGAAAATATCGAAGATGCTCTTGAGGGTTACCATGGCCATTGAAAATGGGCAGCTTAGGGGTGAAAAATTTATGAAGGAGTGGGTTAGTAGAAATGACGGGTGCGAAAGGGGTATGAAGGAGCAATAAGGAATCAAGAGATGGAGAGGAGCATGAAGTAGCTTGTTGAAGTTGACGGATTTGAATTTGTAGGTCCTAATATAAAGAAATTAGGTCATGAGTTCCAGAAGAGGAGACTTATTGTGTGTGAGAGATAAGAGGTGGAGTGGGATGGTTAGTATGAGTAGGAATGGAAATGGGAACAACAAAGGTAGGTGGAAGGGTAGAAGAGGGAGGTTGTGTGGCAATAGGAATGGAATAATTATTAGAGGTGGGAGGGTTGATCTTAGCTAGGTTGGAGTCTTCCTCATGAGAAACAAATAGATCTAAGTCTTGCAGTCAACAAGATGAGCTTGGAGATCATGAAGGTCCGCATCGTGTAATGAGGTCATAAGTTTTAGCCATGGTAAAAAGATGATAAAATGCCTAGGAGAAAGGTCGGGTTTGATCGATTGGGTTCACCAAATGATTTAATTTAATATGAATTAAATCTAATTATAGAGTAATTGATGTATAAAAAATAAAGTACAATAATGACACAATAAAACTAAGATTTAAAGTATAAAACCCTAAACAAGAGATAGAAAAAGATGACTTAGCTGATATCCACACAATTTGGAATTGATCTAGGTAGGGAGAAGTGATGAATGGGAAGTGAAAAATGTCGTGACTAACATTTATAAATTTTGGAGCTCATGAACAAAGCTAGGAAGGGGTGCCCGCAACAGACAGGGCGCCTCGACGCCGATGACCGGATCTTGACACTGTGATTGCAAAAATATCTAGATTTTGTTTTTGTTGTGTCACAAGTTCTTCACAATCACTCTCTGTTGATCACATGTTGTTCGTACTATGATCGATTGATGATACCTATAACCTACAAAAGAGATGTTCACTTGCACAAGCCCACAACTACATCAAACCTAAAAAGAAAAATACATAATGGGGAGTTGGACTAACCTGGAGGTCACCCCGAGAGTGAACTTGCAACTGAAGCAAAGTGAACTACATCTTAGACTCCATGTAGTTCTTGTTAGTATGTGTAGAAATTGTGCCCTAGGATTCACTTGAGCAAGTTGTACTTGATAACAAACTAGATTTTCTCTAAGATGCAAAAAGTGTGGATGGAATAAAATAAAATTCCCCTTCCTATGTTGTATATGTAGTCCCTTGTCCCTTGAATGTATGCTAGATGAATGTATAGGAGTGCTTTAGGCATATTTTGAATGCAAGTTTACATGGTAATAGTAATGTTTAGTGCTTGGTCCTTGATTTTGAACACATAAATATGTATTTATATGATTCCCTTGTTTGAATTTCATAATTGACAATTGGAAGTCCAACCCATAAGTGAAAAAGATGCCCAAAATATAAAAGATACCGTAAAAGGAGTAAGATAAAAAAGGGTCGGGGTGTGCCTAGAGGGGACAAGAGCGCTGAGCGATGTTTTCTTGGATGGGTGCTAGTGTCCGAAGCCATAAAATATAAAAAGTCCAGTTTCAATTTGGGTTGAGGGTGTGTAAAACCAAAGAGAATATATGAGAGAAAGAAAAGAGGCCAACAATAGTTATCAACCAATAGTTTTTTTTTAGGAACCATGTAAATGCTAACATGATTTTAGGACCTAGAAATGTACCCACGTGCATGATTTTGTGTCTACAATTGTGTTCTTGTGTCAATTTTGTAGTCTGTAGATCTGTACTATAGTTATGAGTTGTTTTATGAGGTGATTTGTTCACCCAATGTATGCTCCCCCTCGTTTGGGGTACATGCGATGTGTGTAGGAGAATGTGTCCCAAAAGAGAAGACTCGATGCCTGATATGAATAGGATACTGCCGCAGGGTAGGGGATGTGCATGGTAGAAACCAAGGCACATGCAAAAAAATTAGATAGAAATATGTGTTAGTAGGAAAAGAAACTAGCATGCAAAAGAAGACAATGTATCAAGTAAGTGTGTGACAAGATGGACCACAAAAACTAGGTTTCAAACATGGGACATCACTTACAATGTCGCAAGACAATCGAGGATTGAAGTGGCCAAAAGTATACAATGAGCATACAATACATAGGTCATAGCCCACAAACAATAACATACAATAGAAAAAAATATCAAAAAAATGTATCGATATCCATGGTTGTATGTACTTGCAAGACAAATGCTACACATGAAGCACCTGTTAGCATGTTAGAAAGATAAATAGTATATCAAGGCATGTGTAAATCAATGAAAGGTAAAGTAGGACCGTAATGCGAGGCATGTAGCAATATAACCTATGTAGTATGTGATAGTAAAGAAAATATATGCCCCTAGGAGCCTCGGTGGGACTGGTAAAAGGTACAATGCCAAACATCATTATGGAGTGTAAGAATCAGAAGAGATTTGCATTCACCGTAAAAATACCAAGTGAATGCACATGTGTATATATAGAAATATGATGACATACTAAGAATCTGTCTAGCATGGAAAACAAAGTGTAACATGTAAATAAAATAAGCTAGCAAGAGTAGATGTAACCAAGATATGCAAGTGTAATGTATGAGTGTGATGGTATGGAATGTAAAGTGTGAAGATGATAGGAGCAATGTGCCCCCAACAGGTTTTGTATGAGATGAGGTTCATTTATAGGAACCCTCAACAGTCAAGAATGAACCATAGTACAAGATTGTGCCATCAAATAATGTGTTATATGAGAATAGATGCTAGAAAGATGTATCGTGAAACACGAATCGTAAAATGTGCAAAGTGGATGTGAGGTTCATTTCAGAAATAGACCCTCAACAGTTGAGTATGATTTGTGGAACTAGAGTGCGTCATAGGGTAATGATGATACAATGTGTGTATTAAGGGGTTTGAAAGTGCTTAGAAGGATTAGACATGAAGCGTGGAGCGTGGAGTGTGATAGTATATACTAGAGACAATTAGCATGAATAAAAGAGGGGGAGAAAGCATGATTCCCCCGAGTGTGTGATGTAGAAAAGGATCAAGTAAAATCATCTAGAGGTCATCGGTGTCAAGATCATAGCTGATTGGATTTGGATCAGAGACTTGGTAAGCAACAATGTGGAATTTATCATAAAAAGATCCCGTGAGGCATAAATTATACATGCCCATAACATATTCTTTATTAGTAAAAGGTGGTTATGGAAAATTGTGTGCATACCAACGAGTGAGATTTTGAGTATAGCCAAGGAATGAATCATTACAAATAGAGATACAACTAAAAGACATAGGAAATGTGATATCAATATGATTGGGGTTTAGAGTGCCACCAATAAAGTGAAGCAAAGACTTCCTAAGTGTGAGTGGAGAGGAACGAGGAGTACGCGTAAGGAAGGTTGATAAATGAAAGACGTGGAGACCATAAGAAACGAGAACAAGTACACATCCATGATAAAGGTGAGGGGAATGAGGTGGAGGGAGGAGATCGGTAAGTGTGAATCTAGACAGGATAAGCCATCATGTGTGCAAACAAGTGTTAGAGCAAGTGGGGTCAAATGGAATGTGAGGCCAATAAGAGTCATGTATGAAAAGAGTGCATGTGAAGGGGTCAAGCTGTGGTGTAGAGTGGATTTGGGGAGATGAATGAGGTGGTATAATGTCTAATGTATGGACAAACCCTTGAAAATTTATCATGGCATTAATGGAAGGAGGAGGCTTCTTGAATTGATATTCACTAGGGCCAAAAGCAATAAAAGTATCTTAGAAGTAGGATTCATAAATTTTGATAGGAGTAAATTTAAGAGTACATAATGTGTCATCGTTAACCTCTATGAAATTATCCTCATCATTGGAATCATCAGATCGACATTATCTTGTTGGATGGCATTATCAAGGATATTGGTAGGGATGGAGTCAGATATACAATCAAGAGGGGCCATGACAGGTGGGGAAGTAGTAGCCATAGACATAGAAATGGTGGATGATAGGAGGTAGGTAGTATGGGTAAGAGTGGACATAAAGCATGTAGAGGTAGTAGAGGGAGTAGGAGCACTAGATTGAACAACATCATATTTTCTGATATTACAATATGAAATAGGTTTTCATGTGTTAGAGATTATAGGAATTGAGAGGGGGTGAATCAGTGCTCTTTAAAACTCAGTTAAAGTAATTTACAATTATTCAAACAATCAAACTTTACTTTCTTAACCATTATAAGCATGAGTATTGAACCATGAGAGAGAAAGAGGAACAAACACACATGAACACATGAGAAGACACAATATAAGTTGGGAAACCCATCAAGGGAAAAAAATGCACATAAATAAGAGAACTTGCTTGGAAAAATTGCCCTATAATGTTATAATAATTTCACCATGTGGTGAGCACCCACTCCAAAATTTGAAGCACCCACTCCAATACAAAGCCAAGCACCCACTTGACTGATTTGACAAGCACCTACTTGTTAGAAAGCACCCACTCCCAAATTTTTGAGCAATAACTTAGACCTTTTTCATTAAATCTTGGATCACCTTCTTCACCTGGTTTCTTACACCAACCTAATGTGATCATTGTTTCAACTAACTTTTCTTCTCTTCTCCTCTCCTAATTCTCCATAGTTTCAACACTCTTCTTAATCTCAAAACCAACAATCATTTCTCATCACTTTGAACAACATTTACATGCACAAAAATAAGCTTTTATAAACAAGCATAACCTCTTGAAATGACCCTTGACCTTTCACTTACAAGGACTCTTCAAATCACTCACTTTTCATACATACAAGTGCATGAAAAAGGACTTTACAAAAACTACCTCAAAGTTTGTCTTCTTGCATCTCGACATATGACAATTTCTTCTTCATGATCTACAAGCTCTTCTAAGGATTATTTGAGATCAAATGATGAAAAATATGAGGCCCCTAAACTCCCCTGTGATTCTACTTTCTTCTACAAAGAATATTTTCCGACCATTTCTTTGATTTGTAACAACTAATCGACTTTTTCCAATTATCAAATTACAAGGGCTTACAATGATTCCTTGTAACTCTTTTTTATTCCTCATCCTTTGTTGTTCTACCTTCAAGATTTATTTGAGCTTATGGAAGCAAAATTAGTGTAAGAACATATTTTTATAGTCATGGAGATCTGTATATCAATTGTATGGATGCTTGTATAATCACAAGATTCAAGTTTTTAGTCCTTTTCAAATTTGGAATGTAGAGTAGGATGATATCTACTTTCTCTTTAAGACCTGCATGTGACTCTATATTCTTATGCTCTTCATTTTGCACAGCTTGAGAAGACTTTCATGACCAAGAAAGAGGATTTGAGATCTTCTAAAACATGCATTCAAGTCAGTCAAGACTTCAAAGTCATATTTCAATAAGGATAAGATAAAAACATAACTTCTAAGATCCATTCTTTTTTTATATAAGGTCCATTAGACTGAAATAGTTTGATCTTCAAATGTTGCTCAGGTAGGGTTTTTAGACACAAACACTTAGACAAATATTTTGAGACTTTCAACATTTCATACCTCATTTTCATGCCAAGAAACATGAGTAATATCTTCATTAGATGTTTCCTCAATCATCTCAGACCTTCATTTTCCTTGAATGATATGGAAAAATTCATGTTTTGGGTCTAAAAAAGCTTACCACTTAATCATCATAGAAGGACAAAAACAATATTTAATAAGGAGATGGATTTACGTATGTAAAATTTGATTTAGAATTCTAAAGCATTTTTTTGAGAAGCTCCATAATATTTTCTAACTTACCACACTAGTTGCAATCATCAACTCGAACCATTTGATCATGAAGTTTTAGCATTTCTAGGACTTGCAAAGTATGCAACTTGTTTCTCAAAACACTAATAAATAGACTTGGTTTTGAGTCTTCTTGATAATCCATATTCAATCTCATTACCAATCGAGAAAGGAAACTTAAAAGAGAACATGTAAATTTCCTTCATGATTGCACATTTGGACATTCACCTTGGAACCAACAAACTAGGTCTCCGTATTCACACAACATGCAAGATAGGTATAGTCCATGCAATAAATTTATACTTGAAAAGTTAAACTATCAAAAAAAGATCTAGAATGAGTGTTCTATACCCCCGATATGTTTCCCACTTGCAAAGTTGATTTTGAGTCAAAACATTCAATTTCATGTCCATCACTTCAGAAAGGAGGTTTGGAGAGAGAAGAACCATGTTAGTAAATTGAATAGAACTTTTTTTGTTTGCTCCTTTTGACCTAAAACTTTTCTAAAAGTTTCGTGTCTCGAGTGCTCTTAAAAATTAATTCTATGATTTATCTGAAGGAGGATTTTCATTTTTTCTTGAGTGTTAATAAGTTAGAGTGCTTAGTTTACATTTTCCAAGAACTTGGTTTTGAAAAAACTTTCATAAGTTGCACAAAACACCTCCTTAGGTCCTGAAATTTTGACCACACCTACAAAGATCACCCTTCCATGAATTAAAATGAACAATGTATCAT
Organism: Taxus wallichiana var. yunnanensis; assembly: GCA_018340775.1. Lineage (NCBI taxonomy): Eukaryota > Viridiplantae > Streptophyta > Pinopsida > Cupressales > Taxaceae > Taxus > Taxus wallichiana. Next base: position 3,686,739 of record CM031235.1, on the reverse strand, counting down.
GGTTTTCTCTAGAAATATTTTCTCCATATAATTTGTGCAGCCTTAGTTCTTTAATCTCGAAGAATGTACTATGTAAACCTATATAAGTGCTCAAATCACCTCCTTAGGCACTTGTGAAGCCTGTACACCTCATATACCATCATATTATGCTCATGCCATGCTTTTGTTTTCATCTTCATACCTTGGCTCATCATCCTCACTTGTCTATTAGGATTGTCTTCACTGAAAGGATCTGGAATGATCATATTCATGCCCTATTACCTTGATTCTTGACTTGATACTTCTCCTCTACATGATATTTAAGCTCATACTACTCCAACTATGATTTCCATGCTTTAGCTCCATCCATTTCTCATGTTTTCATGCTAACTTACCTTTTTAGGACCAGAGATTAAGCCTAGACCTACCCGACTCTTCATGAATTTGACCATTTTGACCTGTTACATACACATTAACACCTCATACACATCTCATTGACCATGTTTGACCTTATGAAGCCTTCATACAACCTTGGGAAGACACATTCACATAAATCACTTGTTTTCCATGTACCTAGATCATGCTTGCATACCATGACATCATGATTTGACACCTGAGACTACTTGGGGAAACTTTGACATCAATGGACACTTGACATCAATGATAAAATTTTGAAACATTTCCCAATAATCTCTCCCTTTATTATTGATGACAACCACCTACAAATATTGATGATAATCAACAAGAACAACACATGTAAGACCTATTTTTCTCATGTTCTTTGGTTCAATCTCCCCCTTTGACATCTATGAAAAAGAAAACTTGACCACTTGACATGAACATAATGACAACCAAGAACAACAAGTGCATGAAAAATACTTACTACTTTACCTGGCTCCCCTAGGATTGTACTCTTTCTTCTTGACTCCAACCAATAACAAATTGGATTCATGGTCCTATCTTAGGCATTGAAACAACTCCGCCCGAGAGTGTGTTCCTATTTTACCATCTTGGCTCTACAACTTGGCTTCATCTTGGCTCTACACAAACTTCTAGACTTGTATTCTCAAGAAACCATTGCAAGTCAACACATTTTCCCTTCATACCCTCGCTTCCTTAGTTTTCAAAGCACTGCACTGTACTTAGCCTATGAGTTACTCTTTTCTTAGCTTAACGAAGCTCCCCCGGAATTAGACAACCTCATTTGAAAGTAAAGACTATTTTTGGCTAGCCAAGCTCACATAGGCCTTGAGATTCTCATCATCTCCATCTTGTCCTCAACCCGCTATATAGGTCGTGTAACATATTTTCAAGTGTATTTTGACTAAAATTTGATAGCTTTTGAGACCTCACCTCCTTATGGAACCTTCTTCCAATCCTTTACCATATATGTTATTAAACATGTATGCCTACCTTTAACACCTGTGGAAATTCATAATTGTAATAAAGTAGTCTTGCATTCAAAACTGCAATGTACATGACTGAAGGACATAATTTCTCATTTTCTCTTTCTTTAAGGATTATGAGATGTATCAATTTGACTCATATCATATTTAAGTACTCATAAGGCACTCCTAAATTTCCTCATAGGGATCCAATAGACTACAATACCAAACATTAATACTTACTTTACAAAAGAACTTCATTTCAGTCACAATTTAAAGAAACAATGCTATCACATCCTAGTTTAAAATGCATTTTCCTTTAAATGGGTTCTTTGATCACAAGTAGTGTTAGGTTGTGGAGCCCATTTTCATGTGTGAAAGTGTTGAAGACCGTACACTAAGAGTATCGTACACTTTTCATGTATCCTCACCTCGAAAAATGCACATGACATATTGGGAAACATGCTCTTCTCATATGGGCGAGATTTTTGACCCATAGGTTTTTGGGCTAGTTTTGGCCCATGGTTTTGATATACAAGGTATTGCAAAACTACTTAAGTAGTTGCCAACTTATATGGTTTTATGCATATGTGCTTTGAATTGATTGTGAATTCTCGTAGAGTTTGTTGAGCATAGCTCCAAATGGATCTGGGTATTATATTGAGAGAGTGGTGACTTGTAATAAAATTTGAGCAAGTGATTATTGGTGGACGTAGCCCAAATTGGGCGAACCACGTTAAATATCGTCTCTTTGTGTTGTGTTATTTTATTCTCGTAATTTTATTTGAGATCTATAA
>CM031235.1:3595827-3684478 GCA_018340775.1 Taxus wallichiana var. yunnanensis | reverse complement strand
AACATGCCACAAGGGCTTGACGAGTTAAAAGGTGAGCTCGGTGGTATTTGTAAAGGCTTTTTGGCGGGGATGTGCGAGGGTAGAGACAAACCAGTTTGTAGAAAACATTAATTTTGAGGCACTTACACTCAAAACCAGATCTCAAAGTAAACTAGAGATTTGTTTAGAATTCTGATATGCTCGTGATGGTATAGTTATTTTCCCATTTCAGATATTTTTTGATGTTTTTTTATGCTAAAAAATTCACACAAAGGAAAAAATCCAAAGGAAACACATATGCAAGTGATTTAGGAAGGTGAAAGACAAGTACTGAGCTTCACAAGGGTCTTTCACAAGTCTGAAAACATAGTGTTGCAGGTTTTGATCTATTTTTTTAATTATAAGGGTTAATTACAATTTCAATTCAAACATTTTTAATGGATCAATTCTAAACAAACCCGGGGACATATGAATTCCAAACCTCGTAAAAAATCCATGTGTCGTATTTTTTATTTTCATTTTCATTTTTCGATTATTTGTAGTAATTAAAATTCATCATATGAATGTGGATGCTTAAATAATCAATATTTGAATTTTGTGAAAATTAGTGAAATCGGGAGAAAATTAAATTTTGGGGCCTTGATTAAACAGTGAATTTTCGAATGAATTAAATTCAATTTCAAATTAGTCACAAATCAGATAAAAATCATATTAATGATCAATTTTGGAGTAATTTAATCCATAAAATTGATTAATTTAAAAGATCCTAGAAAATTGTTTTAAAAGGTGAAACTAATTACTTGTGTTTCCAAATCAATCAACAACATTCTCATAGTTCTTGTAGCACCTCTGTCTGACCAAACCATCATACAACAACATAACTTCATGATTGAGTCCAAAATTTTCTTGGGAATCTTCCTCAATCATGATTGTACTAGCACTATCACTAACTTACAGATATTATCCATGACCTACATACCCTTTTGGACCTCATGGGATACTTAACTCCACATGATAATGCTTCCTAGACTTAAACAAGACCTTAAGATACAACCTTTTAGGCTCAATCATGTATAATGCATTCCTTCATCCTATATAACTATCCTTCAAACAAGACTTCAAAACTATGACATAACCTCATGAGCGGTGTAGAGAAAATCGGGAAAAAACATACCTCAAGCACCTTTTCTTGACCAATTCTTCATAACACGGGACAACAACCTTTGAAATAACACAAGGACACTTCGCATCAACTTTTTTTGAAGCACATAATCTATAATCAAATCTTCAAGCAACATCCAATCCTTTTAAAAACTCTCATAACTCTTACAACATACTTGTCATGACAAACACCGAATTGATCTAGAACATCTTGAGATCCTTCTTTAAATAATGCACATGTTTTAGGAACATGATTTTCTCCCCCTAACTCTTATGAGCCATTCAGTCCTTTTTTAGATCATCTTGATACTAAATGATGGGGTCAATATTAGGCTTAATAAATAAATTCTTCAACCTATCTTCATGTGCAGACTTTAATATGGTCTTAACATTTTTGGCACAAACTCATACTTCTTACTATGCATGATTGTAATAGATTCATCCTTCTTGACCTCATTTGATTGACTTAGGATTTCACACCATCTTGATTTTGGGAGCTTCAAATTTCTTGACATTTCTTAATATCTCAAAATGAAAATATCTTGCAATATGACCAAGCATTTGACATTTGTGGCAAACCACACTACTCATATCTCTTGACTGATATGGGTACACACCCTTGAATATTTTTTCTACATTCCCTTTCCCTATGACCAAATTCATTATAAGCATAACAATAACCATGAATATAATGATCATACCTCATATCATTTAGCTTCTTGATGGAATTACACCTTGCATTTCTCTTGGGATAGACCTTCTTGGTATATACACCTTCTTTGAAACTAGGTCCTACTTCTTAACTTGGTATTTCAACCTTCTTATCATCTCCATTTTACCCAAGACTATATTTACCACTATGTAACTTTTGACTACTCGAGATATCATCTAGAGCTATAGTACTCTTCTCAAACCTCTCATAGGATTTCAACTTGCTGGATATCTACTCCATCTCTACCTTAAAGGACCTTAGTTCATATTCATACCTGATGCATTAATATTTTTTATTTTTATGGATTTTACCTCAGTTTGAGCTTACTACACTCTTCTTCCTTGGTCTTGAGAGTTGTTTTCATAGACTCAACTTGAGTCTCATACTCTTTAAGGATATGATCATGCTCAAAAATCATGTTACTAACTTGTTTTTCATATACCTTCATCTTTGAATCCAATTTGAGGTTCTTATTTCTTTGAATCACCAATTTTACATATAAATCTACTTCAGCCTCTTCATTGCCAAGATCATCATAAGCACTATTGTAACTATCCTTTAATGACTTCTCATGATTTGATTCTAAATAACATAGCTTGGTTCTCAATTGATCGCACTCAACTTCCTTTGATTTCAGACTTGTATATGCATCCTCTAACTACTTCTTGAGATCTTTGATGGTTTCTCCATCTTTCTTAACCATATATCTTATCTCTTAACATTCTCTCCTCAATTTCTTAGCCATCTTGTGCTTCAAAGGATCACCTTAAGCTTGTTAAGCTTGCTTCAGAGGCCCTTATCTAATACTAATTGTTGTAAGAATGAACACTAAGGGGTTGAATCTTTGGGAATCAAAACATTCAATCACTTAAACATTATCCATTCATTAACCATTCATCAACTTAACCATTAACAATTAATCATGCATTCAAGAACCATAAAAAAAAGAGAAAATGAATACATATAAACACATGAACACAAGATATAAGTGGGAACCTTTCAAGGGGGAGAAAATCCACAAAAAAATATGTTTATATCCATGTTTCAAATTTATTTGAGCACCAACTCAACAAGGAGCACCAACCCCTAGGTTTAGTGAGGCACTAACCCCATAGGAGCACCAACCCCTTATTTTATTAGAGTGTCAACCCTACAAGGAGGAATAAACCCCTTGATGACTCAGAACCAATCAAATCCACCTAATTTTTTTCCATCTCTGAAATTTTACACACAACTAATGATGACTCAATGAAGCTCACTCTCTTCTCTATCTTCCTCAAAACACCTATCTAATCTTCATTGCTCATATGCTTCTTCTTCAAGCTAATTTTTTCCAATGACCTAGATCTCCCATATCATATCTATCTATAGAACATCATCATATATTCATTTCCCTCTCTTGATGGTCACAAATACCTCCTTCACTTCCTTCAAACAACCCTCTAGCTCACACTTTTATCCCACTCTTTCAACTCTATCTCAAATGATCTTTCTAATTTGCTTTTATACATGCCTTATGATCATAATACATGTAGGTCATCCATCATAGAGTAAAATAACTCCCAAAAACATTATAACATCATTCATAAGACCATATAGGTCACCAACATCATCTATAACCATCTAAACCTCCATTATGACTCAAAATCCTTAAAGCATCAAAAATACCTACTCATCAAAAACATAATGTAATAGAGAAACCCCACCTTCACCAAAACACATACACAACTTAGACATGATTTATAATCCTTCAAGAAAATATATAAACCCTAAAACACTTTGCACCATCATCTCACCTCATGAAGCCACTCAAGAACAAACACAAACAAACTACCTCAAAAACTAGTCTTCAAAGATCAAGCCATAACTTCATCAAATCTCATAAAAATGCAAATGTGATATACCAATGGAATTATCATGAACTAAGGGTCATAAAAAATTGAATAGGATTCCAAAAATAATATTGTATCACCTCTAAAAATATTTTGCAACCAGGTCATCTAAAAATGCCCAAAAAAGCCTCAAAATATACCTATTAAACATTCCCAAGATTTTTGGTCCCCATGAAAAATATACACATGCAATCGAGCATCAAATTGGCCAATTTCGACCTTGGTTTCTCACTTCAAAACTCGGTAAGGGTAAAAATGTAATAACTTGCAAAATATTCAACTCTAGAAAGTCAAATTTTGATCACACCTTCATATCAATATTATAATACATATATAATGCTCACCTTTTCTCAAATACACTTAGAAATTTTGACTCCACCACACTAGGGCATGCTTTCTTAAGGATTAAGTCTAGGAACAGACCTAAAACTCACTTTCCATGCAAAATGCTCAAACTACTAACCTCAAACTTAACTAACATGATAGAAACAACATTCCACATCTCGACATAGCTATCCAAGCTAAAAACATACCTACACACCTCATTTGGTCACCTAGGGCATGAAGAAAGGTCTAGTGTAGACCCGAAACCATGTATTTACCTCATATCTGCACTCTGAGACACTTTTGAGTTTACCTACACCACATACAAATTATCCCAATGCTTTCACCAAGATCAAACATCTCATACACACTTGTACTCCATCATACCATATCATTCCTAGGCTTCATAAACAAGCAAGCACCTTGAACATGATTTCTTCATTGAAACTGACTTCCTCATTACCTTGGCACATGTTCACATCTGCAAGGAACTTCAACACTCTTTATGACATCACTCTAGTATCACCAAAACACTTCATCGCCTCTACTGATCTCTCAAAATGACTTAAGACACCATGAAACACCATGCAAGACCAAACAACTCATCTTGACTAATCAAGAAACTACCAATCAACTTTCATGTTCCATAATCCTTTTGGCATCAATGAAACTAATGCAAATTTTAATTATTTAACACAAACTCTAGTAGTGCAACATTGTTGCTAACTTTCTGTTGGGTTTTGGCTAACTTTTTGCTAACATCTTTGCTATAATTTGAATGCTTGTTGACTTGTTGCTTCAACCAATCTCTCATGCATTCATATTTTTCTTTGTGATCAATCCACTCAAGGTGCATATGAGGATATTACTATGTAATTATAAATGAAACCTTAACTATGAACCATGCATAAAATTGATCAAAATTAACTCACTCATAATCAAGACCATTTTAAGCATCTTCATCCTATGTTTCCCTTTAAGAAAAAATTTCTCCTTACAAGTTGTATTATATTTTCAAGAAAAGATTAAACCTAATCATATGCTTCTATTACTAAACAAATCAAACAGTTCTTATCTTCTTTATCAAGATACATCTCAAGATTCATACACTCCTTAACTTATCTAACCTTATTCAAATCATAAATCCACATACCTTTGTGATTACTATATTTTTATATCTATACCTACCTTCTCATGAATTATCTCTATCTTAAAATAACTTCTCCTAACATATATTATATTAATCCACTTTTCAAGTATCTCCTATTATAATTTTCTTTCCACACAATATGAAAATATGTTTTTTTGGGTTGTCTCAAAACTTGGTCTGTAATTTGATCATAACTTTCTCCACACATACCCAATTAACTTTATACTAGAATATTTGGATTTAAATCTCTAAGGCCCTCAATATTACAAATTTTTAGAATTTTTCCTTTTATAAATCTCAATATATGATCATTTTTCAATTCGTGCCCTAGTCACGTTTTACACAGAGCTTGAAACAATTTCTACAATCAATATCTTCCCTTACACATGGATTTAGGAGATAATATTTTTCATGCTTGGGTTTCTAGATGAGACAAATATTTATTGAAAAATTCAGCTTGATTAGATGATTAATTTCCTCAAATTTCAATGCCCTAGTTCGAACTAGAGTGCCTTCAAATTGTTATAAAAACCTCAAAATCAATTGTCAAGATCCCAAATAAATTCTAATAGTTTTCAAATAGTGCCCTTCAAGCATTCCAATTAACAGCAATGAGAAAAATATCAAATAAACTCAACTACAACTTTTCTACACGTCCTGTCATGGAGATTTTATCACAGTCCTATAAAAACATACAAAATTCACTCCAAACTCGCCAAATCTTTATTTCCACCCTTCATAATAATTTATCCTTTTATGTTACATTCTTCTAAAACCTTTTCTTATGAATTCTTGATCCAAAATTGGATCCATCACCAAAAAAATCTTATTCTCTCTCCTAAAATGACTTAGTCTTCACTATAAGAGCTCAACCATACTCCCTAGAATTCTCAACTAGCTCCCTATTTTGACTCAACAATATACTAATTATGCAAACATGATAATTATCACCTAAATACAACTCATGAGCTCATGTATATCCATTTACATGACATTTTACCTTCCAAATGGAAGTTACATACACTTTGACTATTTGAAATACAAATAAATGGAGGGAAAATGAACTAAACACTCTAAGACCATATGACAACACCTAGCCACCTATAGATGCTCCTGCATCATACGTCCAACCTAAAAGAAAAACACCCCTAAGAATTGACTTCTTCCTCTTTTTCCAATTTATTTGTCTTCTTGTACTCATCTTCCATCTATGTACTCTTGATTGCTTTTCTTTTTTGATTTGATTTGATTGTTCTTCTTGATTTTCTTGATTTTTTTGTCCTTCTTTTGTCTCTATCCACCCTTCCTCAACTTTGAAATTTAGATTACATTATCTTTCCTTAGCTTTTTCTTGTACATGTATTCTTTGTATTTCTTCTACTTCTTCCATCATTCTTCTTCCTTCTTGTGTACTTGTACCTGCAACACTAAAAATAATATTAAATTATTAAAAATGGCACTTGAGTGTCTCCTCCACTTGCTTCATCATGTCCTCCTCTTCTTTACTTGTAGCTTCTTCATAAGCACTCTTCACCTTATCCATGCAATGAAAATCATCAATATTGAGGTCTAACTTCTTTGCATGTCTCAAAAATCCATATGATTCTTTAATTGTAACCTCATTCTTCTTAATTTGTTGCTTGTCCCTATTTTCATCATGAAACATAACATCTCTACTCGAGTAGTCTCCACGTGCTTCTTTTTCTAACTTGTATTCTTCTTCTTGTGTTTGGCTTCTCCTTTGTGTAAAGCTTTTCAATCCATCTTTTCTTTGGATGAACACTATCTTATCTGTATAACTGCTTGTATAGCTTCCTTTTGCTTGATCTTCTTCCCATTCTTGGCTGCTCTTAGTTCTCTTCAACTATATTTTTAATTCATCCTTACTTGTAAGATTGATTTGGATGTATGTTCTACCTTGTATACTAAGAAGACTGCTCCACAAATGTTCATTCTCCATAAGAACATACTGTTGTACACTATCCTCCATCAAGTTTATCAAAACAAAAACAACATAATCTTCCATTTTTATCCACTTATAACAAAAATACAGAAGCTCTTTAAGCCTCTTCTTAAAATAGAAAACATCATGTTCCATCTCAATTTCATACTCACCTCTCATAAAATATACTTCATGATTGGTTAAGGAACCTTATAGATCTGATTTTTTCCTCTTGTCCTTCATTTTTTCCTTTTTATTCATTATCCTTGCATATATAATAGTTTCAAACCAATTTGTCTTCATCAAAAGGTAATATAGAATGCGTACCTTCATCTTGCCATGTTCACCAATCATCAAACTTAATTTTTCCTTGTCATGTCTTCTACATATCCTTGCTTTATCTGAAATTCTTTCTTCCTCTCAATAGGTTGTCTAGTTTTCATACTTTTCACCTCCTTACTCATGTTATTTTCATACAACTCATTATGCCAAAGTACCATTAGAATACTACAAAACTCTTTCTTAATTGCAACTATGCTTGGATTATATGTATACATACCTTTTTAAGAACTTTCTTACCTTGTCTTATATTGCACTTCATGCTCTTTTCGTGCAAATATTCATGCCTTTTTATTGTTATACCAGTCACCTTCTTGACCGTGCAATTTGTCCATCCTCTTCATTTCCGTGCATTATTTGAACTAGTGCTTTGGAATCTATGTCTCATTCCTTACTTACTTGACATTATTGCTCTTGTTATTTCCTTGACCTATTCTTTTTTATTTCTTCAATCACGAGCACCTTCAAATTTGTATTAGAAAATTTCCAAGATTCTTTAATTTGTCTGTTATCTCTCTTCATCCTTGTATTTTTGTATTGTCTTCCTTTTCCTCTGTTGCACATCTCTTTGAACATCATTTTTTTCTCCTTTCATTGCTCAACACCTTTTTGAGGTGATTGAGCCAACGATGCAAAGCATAGAATTTCTTGTGAATAACCTCGGTGCATCGGCACATCACTTAGCCTAAGCTGAGTGCTCACCTAAAGTGCGCAAAGGTACCAGGTCCCTCTTTAGAGTTTCTTGTACATGATGTTGGCATGATGATGTTTAAACATATTTAGATTCATAACTAGACATAAACATTCCACAGTGCATAATCCAAATGTAAATCCTAGAGAATCATGATAAATGAACTAAACAATAACTATGATAAGATTAACCATACAAGAACCAGATTCAGTCATGTCTAATACCATTATCCAACCAATATACTCCATTACATTAATATTATAAAACATAGAAGCTTCTTACACTATAATAGCATCTCCATGAGTTATGCATGTCAAAACCAACAACACAACTCTACAATAATTCACCACCTACTAAACTACGCAAGTCAATACATATTTATAGGGGTGGGGACTTGCCCTTCACCACCCATGCACTTCTCAAAATAGGTCACATGTTGATAATAGCCATGCGCCTTTACAATAATATGCACAACATGCAAGTGCTCTAACAATAGATGTCCTATAGCTAACTCTAAGTAGAAATCCTATTATTAGCTTAAACTATGCATGGCGCTTATCTTCCACTTGTTCCCAAAATACCATTACGTGTAGCACAATTCTTCATCTCTATGTGTTCTCTACATGTTATCTCCAAAATATCCCTTATCCATAAAAAATGGCTAAGTCCCGAACTAAAGTGTTATGGTGCGCATTTCCTTTCCTATCTTCTTGCGCCTTCAAATGTGCCTTGTTCCGTGCACGCATCCTTTATGTGTCTTATCCTTAGAGCAACATTTTTGCTTCTCAACAGATAACCTAAATGCCTTCATGGGCATTACTTTTCTCTTCTCTTTTCCACTTTCACTTACTTTTTCTTTGTGCATGCTCTCATTTGAAGCATTTTTCTTTATACCTACATTTACACACATAGATAACTTATTATTTTGAAGAATCATAAGTTCTTCATCCTTCTTAGATTCTCTTAGCATCATTTGATCTTCCACATAGCCTTCATCATTTTTGGGGTTTTTCAAAAACCCTGTTTCTTCGTCACCATCTCTTAGTTTCTCCTCATATTTCTCCATCTTGCTAGTATCCTATTTTTCTCTTCCCATCTTCTCACATCTTTTATCAGCTGATTCTTCATTCATTAGACCATCCTCTAGGCCTATGAGTACCTCTTCTTGTACTATCTCTTGGTCTTGTTCTTCATGACCTTGCATAAGGTCTTCAAGGACCAAACTCCATATTCTCTCTTCTTCATCACTACCTTGTTGTAGTTTGTTGTTGTCACACTCATTTTTGTGACCCATTTCACCTTCTTGTTTACCTCTCTCTCTTCTTAAGAACCCCATGTTCTCTCTCAACCTCATTTGGGCTTGTTTTCTCTCTTTCACTTGTGTTTCTTGATCCATTTCTCTGGATTCTAACTGTTGCACCTTCTTGGAAACACCAACCTTACTTTCTCTTTCCAAGGATACACTCATCCTTTCCTCTTCCTTCAATGGTTCTTTCATGAACACTTGGACCTGATTCTTGGCCTTCTCTACAAACTCTTTGAATCCAAACACCATATTTCTTTTCTCATTCCATGTATTTTTATCTCAAAGGAAACAATGCATGTTCTTGTCCATCTTTCATCAGAAAACATTTATTCATTCTACCATTATATACTAGTCTTCTATCATATTTCCAGGGTCTACCTAACAAAAGATGACACACATCCATAGGCATAACATCACATAAAACTTCATCCTTGAGACTACCAATTTGAAATGGAACCATACATTGTTGATTAACAAGAATTTGATGGTTTCTCTAAACCCAAGCTACCTTATAAGGTGTAGGATGCACTAACCTTTTCAAACCCAACTTACTAACCATTTCCTATGAAACAATGTTATTAGTGCTTCCTTTTTCACTAAAAACATTATGAAACTTACTTCTTGTCTTGCATTTGGTCCTAAAAATACTTCTTCTGTACACTAAATCTGGAACTCTGGCTTGTTGTTGTAGAAGAACTCTTCTTACCAATAAAACTCTCTCTGTCTCTGATCATTGTCTTGATTAGTCATCCTCTCCATATCTGAACACATAGCCTTTATTTTTTTCATTCTTGACCCTAGACCTCTGATCTCATGCTCCATAATTCTCTAAGCATTCAAAATTCCATCCACTCTAGTCATCAATCCTCCTTGAATTAACTTAATGATCCCTTATAGGGATGGTTTCTCTACCTTCACCATGATGTCTATTATCACTCTCACACTATCTCAACAATGTTTCAATAATATACACCTCGAACTTTATTATTCTTATAGAGCCTCCACTCTGCTAACAAAAATGATGCACCTTCTTATTCTTTAACAAAAAATCTAGTAGTGCAACATTTTTGTTGACTTTTTGTTGTGTTTTGGCTGACTTTTTGCTAACATACTGCTGTAATTTGGATGTTTGTTAACTGGTAGCTTCAAAAAATCTCTCATGTGTTCATATTTTTCTTTGTGATCAATCTACTCAAGGTGCATATGAGGATCTTACTCTGTAATTAGAAATGAAACCTTAACTATGAACCATGCCTAATCTTGATCAAAATGAACTCACTCATAATCAAGACCATTTTAAGCATCTTTATCTTATTTTTCCCTTTAAGACCAATTTTCTCCCTTACAATTTGTATTATATTTTCAAGCAAGGATTAAACCTGGTCATATGATTCCACTACTAAATAAATTAAACAATCCTTATCCTCTTTATCAAGATACATCTCAAGATTCATACACTCCTTAACTTATCTAGCCTTGTTCAAATCATAAATCCACACACATATGTGATTAATCTATTTTTATATCTATACTTTCCTTTTTGTGATTGATCTTTGGCTTCAAATAAATTCTCCTAACATCTCTTCTATCAATCCACTAGTCAAGTATCTCCTATTATAAGTGTTCTTCCACACAATATGAAAATATGTTTTTTTTTTTGTCTCGAACTACAAGTCTATAATTTGATCATAACTTTCTCCACACATATCCAATCAACTTCATACCATACTCATTATATTTTTATCTCTAATTTTCTCCTGCTAAAAAAAATTCAGATTTTTTCATTGTCTAAATCTCTAGATATGATCATTTTTCCATTCGTGCCCTAGTCACAGTTTTACACAGGCCTGAAAAATTTTCTGCAATCGATATCTTCCCTTACACTTGGATTTGGGAGCTAATATTTTACATGCTTGGTCATCTAGGTGAGACAAATATTTATTGAAAAATTCAGATTGATTAGCTGATTAATTTCCTCGAATTTTGATGCCCTAGTTTAGGTTAGTGTGCATTCAAATTGTTATAAAAACCTCAAAATCAATTGTCAAGATCCCAAATAAATTCTAATAGTTTTCAAACAAAGTGTCCTTGAAGCATTCCAATTAATGAGAAATGAGAAAAATATCAAATAAACTCAACTTCAACTTTTCTACATGATGTCATGTCATGGAGATTTTATCACGATCTATAAAACATACAAAATTTACTCCAAACTCACCAAATCTTTATTTACACCCTTCATAATAATTCATCGTTCTGTTACATTCTTCTAAGACCTTTTCTTATGAATACTTGATCCAAAATTGAATCCAATACCAAAAAAATCGTATTCTCACTCTTAAATGACTTAGTCTTCACTATAAGAGCCTAACCATACTCCCTAAAATGCTAAACTAGCTCCCTATTTTGACTCAACAATGTATTAATTATGCAAACATGATAATAATCACCTAAACACAACTCATGAGCTTGTGTTATCCATTTACATGACATTTTACCTTTTAAATGGAAGTTACATACACTTTTACTATTTGAAATACAAATAAATGGAGGGAAAATGAAATAAACACTCCAAGACCAAATGATAACACCTAGCCACCTATATATTCTCTTGTATCATACACTCGGACAATCAATGAAAACATCTCTCTTTGACATTAATGACAACACAGTGCCAACAATGCTAAAAATAGAAAGTTCCATATTTGAGTGTAGAAATTTTGTGGTGACTCTAGTTTTACTCATCTCGGTGCTTTTAAGCAAGATGAAGTTAAAATACTCAGGTATTGATTCTATTTCAACCCTAATCATAGAGTATCCAAATGTGGGAAATAGTGATGGAACTCAAATAGATATCAAATACATGATAAATTGGATGTTTGGAGGACCTATGGAACCGGTGGAAGAGAAACTCTTTTCAAGTGGATTGTTCTCGGAAGGGGGTTATCTGTTATTCATTCGAGAGAATTGAGTTGGTCTTAGCATGTGCTCAACATTATGAACCTAACTCTAGAATAGTACGAGCATATGACAACTCAATTCTCACAGTCCTCACTCCTAAGGGTATCTCTTAGTGTTTGCAAATTCCAACCAGTGGTAGTATGGTCATCATCACCAAAGAATTTGCATCACAAGAATGGGCTAAGACTAACTCATACTTGTAAGGCCTCACACTCAAATCATGGCTTAGGAAATGAAAGAAACCTTCTTGTGTGTCTAAAAACTTTTTTAGAAGTGAGTTCCATGAAGGATACTCAGATGTTATCATTTTATTGAGTAGAGTGTTGAGTGAAGAGATGAAAATAGAGTTTCATGATTGGAAGGCCTAATTCATCCTTGTTGTCCACTGAAGGGAACCAAGTAGTGGATTGGGGACAAATTATAAGTGACAATATTCATTGGCAATTGCTCCATTTTCCTTCTACCATAAATTTCACTATGACCTCCTATCTAGTATATTTTCTCACCTACACAAGACCTTTCAAAGGCCTAACTGCAGCTTTAAATGTCTCTTATAAATTACATGCCTATGAGAAATACCCACACATCATGAAAAAGGATAGTAACCATCACTTTTTCAGGGTGAATGATGCATTCACCATGTTTTTCATCAAACTTATAGAAGGAAATCCATAGTTGAGGATCTCCTCTCAAGAAGTTGCACTGATCAAGAAATATGGGAGCTTCTTCACTCAGTTTTCAACCTTCACCTACATCAAGGTTTTGAGCTTCAATCTTTCTCCTTGCATGTTTCCCATGTACCCTAGTGATAAAATGGTAATGTTTGAATTATGTAGGAATCTTTCTCATGTTCATAATAGATGTAAGAATAGTAAAAAGAAGGGTGTATCCTTTCTTATATCTCTAGGGATCTATTCATGTAAAATTATTGTAGATGCATCAAAATTGAAGCCTCCTTTTCTTCCCTTATCCTTTATTCCTATGTATCTAGACCCAATTTTGATATCAGGAGAAATCCTGAAACTTTTGCTTCCCCGAACTGTACCCTAGTCCTTAAGTTGAGGACTATTCGCCAATTGTCTTTGATGACTTTGAATTTAGGAAGAGGGACCATATGATGATGATAGTCAATCAAATGAGGAATTTCAACGTCGATTTGTTTGTTGAAGGAGTTAGAGATGATGGATCAGATTTGTTTGACCCAAAGTATCAAACAGTAAAGTCTACACCTCTTCCACCTATCTCATGGAATATAAGGGAACCAAGTGACAACAATGAGAGGATTGCAATAGCGGTTTAGAGATCAAGGGATTCATTCAAGAAAAACTAAATTTCCATCATCGAATCCGGTGGTCTCCTAACTCTCTCGAGGTAGACATCTCACATTTCATCCTTGAAGGAATCTGAGAGATCCACGAGCTCCACTCACTTAGGTGAGTTATTAAAGATAAATGACATGGAATAATAACACATGAAGGATCTCACCCTAGGAGGCTCCACAAGAAAGCTAAAACCACTAAAGATCCCATTGAAGATCTTGAGCAAGGTGATATTGATCCTTCACAACCTCTAATCCTACATCATTTCCCAAGTGTTTCCTCTTCAAACATCTCGAGTCATCTCATCAAGTACAAGATGTGATTCCTCATCATGAACCTGAAAGTGCCATCATGCCTAATGTTGAGCCCACAACAATATAAAATTTCCCTTAGATCCAAGAATTGATTAGGAGTGAGCCAAGGATAGTGCAACAAGCATCAGAACTGAATTTTAAGCTATCTCAAGGATCATGAAAACCAAACAAGGTAAGAAGGCACATGTAACTTCTCACTTTTTTTAGTGAAGCTTCGTAATCGGTATGTAGAGGTTACCTAGCCAAAAATTGCAAATTCATGTGGAGGATATGACTCAAACATATTATGAAATGAAAAAAACTCTTTAGGGCAAGAAACATATGAGGGTGACACACATTTGTTTAAGGAATTAGCTTCTCACATGCTTTTCGGAATAAGAATTACAAATAGACAATAGAATAGCTAGAGGATCATATGAGAACTCGTAGTGCTTATGTACTCTCATTCCTAAATCCTATTGCATTACCATCCCTTTCGCCAATTTCATCACTTGTATAAGTATCTTCGACCCCAAAACAATCAAAAGTTCCCAAGGTCACACAATGCAAGGAATGGCCAATGAAGGTGGGTTGACAAGATTCTTGAAAAAGGGAAAACATTGTTTCTTGAGATCCTCTCATTGTTCAAGTTTTCTCTCGCCACCGCACTGTAAAAGTAAAGATTACTAAGGAAGATATCGAGAAGGAAAAATCCCATTGGGACAACGTGCTTCCATTGGTGGTATAAATTAGTAATCTTGATTCTTTTTATGGGTAGAAATGTATTCACTTCCATAACTGAGAATTTGTCTCTCATTTGGTCTTGCATAATGAGTGCCTAATATGAAATGTTAAATGAGGTTATCTTTGAGCTTGAATCTTGTGAAGAGCTTGCATCACAAATTATAGAAAGTATAAGCAATGGGGTGCAAAATCTTGGGTCACCTCCAATCAGTGAAAATTCATTAGTGGAAGAGATTCTAAAACCATTTGAGGAATTGGTCAAGAAAGAGGCGAGAGATCCCTTCTCATTCAATGAGGACACTTTGGAGTCTCTCGTAGAAATAAAATGTACAATTTCCAATACTACAAAGGAGGATCATGTTTGGTTCAATTAGTACAAAAACATCAGCAGTACTTTTGAAACCTAGATCAAGGCTCTAAGCTTCATTCATATCCCTTAAGTAGAGAAAGTGGCACCTTTAACATCCTACTTTAGCAAGGAATACAAGGGTGAATAAATCTCTCCAGGTGCATTCCCACAAGGTTCATCAGTAAGTGGCTCTTTACGAGCAGAGGCCTCATCTCCATCGGCATGATCATCTCCCCCTTCCTTCTTCCTCATATTTCTCTCTCATGTTCTAATTCTTCATTAAGGAGGTACTTTTCACTATTTCATCTTATTCACTTAAAGTGACCTATAGTCTAACTTTGTAATGAGTTCTTTTCAATTAATGAAAAAGACTCACTTTTGTTTCCTAGGAATATGAAAGGTCACAAGTGATAAGGGGAAGTGAAAATTCATGTGGGGGTAGATGAAAAGACTTTGTGTAAGGCTATAAATTGAAATGACTTCTCCATTTCAAGTGGTTATCAATTGTAATTTTTTAAGTAGATAGATTTGCACTACTAAGATACAAGTAAGAGATTGAATTCTTCTATTTTCCTCTTTCTCTATGTTTCCTCTATTTCCTTACATGTTTAACTTTGTACACATGATGATCTTATAAAACCAAGGAAGGTGTTGGTGCCTTTGATAAATGAATCAATAGAATTTTATGTCTATGATTTGTTAGTCTTATCATTGTTAGCAAGGTTGTATTCCTCTAATTGAGTGTGGATTAATTATAGTTAATGTTGTGAAACTCTACTAGTGCATATTCACAAAGTTAACCCTCCTTCCCTAAATTATTACTCCCCTTTACCTCATCTCACTAAGTAAATTCCTCCCTTGCACTAAGTGCAAACAATTTTCCATAGGTCTAGTGGAGTAGTGTTGTGTGATCCCAGATTCACGGCCACTCACTTTTTTTTTCTGCATTTAATAAATGGAAGCCTCCTCTTGGTAAAGAGGAGGGAGTGAATTCGAGATCGTTTGTGAAAATCCACTAATTTTTCCTTGCGAAAAATTATTTTGCCAACACATTTTTTGGTGCCTATTGTGGGGCATATTTTTTTGTCTCTACACCAATCTAAAACCACAAAATCCTAAAAAATCATATATATGAAAAAGTAAAAAAAAGTCATAGATTGAAATTCCAAGAGTCTCCATTCCTACTTTGCATTTTCCCATAATGAATATCCCAAAAGAGCTCTAATTTTGCAGCCTAACCTCCTCTTCTTCCAAGACACTCAAGAGGATATCACAACAAATTTGAGTAATTTTATCTCTGGAACAAAATACTAAATTTCAACCACTACCATGCTGCTTCAAGAGTTCTATAATCAGAAGAGGAACATGCCCAAGAGTTACAATGTACGAGATGAGTTCCAAATCAGAAAATAAGAGCATAAATAAATATGTCTTGAGCTCCACATAAATCCTACAAACTGGCGAAACAAAGATACACAAGGGTTAATTGAGCTAATGGAATAGTTGACCTGAAATTTTAAGAATAAAAGCAAGTTGATTTTAGGCATCTCATTGTTTAATATAAGCAAGGAAAACCAGTTGAGAGTAATTTCCTAAGTTTGATCCTAACTTCCCTCTTGAAGGTCATATTGGATAACTAGTTGTTGAACCACATAATCTCATTCATCAAGAAGAAGAAGAAGAAGAAATAAGAGGAAGAAGAAGAAATAATGGTTGTGCTCGTGTCTTGGGGAAATAATACAAGACTTTTTCCTTGGCTCCTCCACTACATGATTTTACAAAATGATCTAGAAAGAGTTTCCCTAAGTTTAGAGGATATGGGAAACAACATCCAGATGATCACATTGTTTCATTCATCACATCTTGGGGTGTGTTGGGAGTTGAACGCAAAGATGTTTCATTCTACTTACCTATTTTTGGAATCATTATAAGAAGCCACTGATGTTTGGTTATGTCACTTACCACAAAGGACAATAAGGATCTGGGAAGACATGAAATCCAAAGTTGAGGCCAAATTCAAACCTTTCGAAGATGTTCATGCCCTCCCTCATTACAAAATGGTCTCTTAATTGAAAAAAGAGCCTCATGATCCCATGAGATACTTTGTAGCTAAATTCAACAAACATCTCTACAAAATCCCAGAATTTGTCAGCCCAAAAAATATAACTAGTTAAGAATCTTCACCAATGCACAACTTTGCAAAGTTGGTTTCATGTTAAGAAGAAGTCATCATGATACTTTAGATGAAGCACGGGATCTTGCAGTTGATGTAGAGGATGATTTTCTAATGTCTGGAAATATCAAGAAGGGATCGAGCAAAAACAAATCTCAAAGTTCAAGTTCTAGAACTACAAACTCATTGGTGTAAAAATTAGCTAATGATGTGATTTACCTAAAAAAGAAACTTTCTCAAAATTCCCTGTACAAATATATTACGAGGAATAACTTCTCAAACAAACAAATAATTAGTCCCCTATCTCAAAGGATTTCTCTTAAATCTCCCTTTGAACACAACATATGGGACCCTGATCGATAATGAAAATGAATAAGAATAATTAAAGTGAAAATAAAGAAGGTCAGATGTTAATAGAAGAAGTTATATCTATAGAGGTTGGTTTCTGTGAGTATGCATCCTCTTCGAGGATGAGTATGAAGATTATGTGGGTGATATGAACAATCACTCTTGTGTTGTTTTTATTTGATAAAAAAATATTGAGAAGGAGAAAAATCCAAGCATAAAGATAGGGAGAGAGAATATCCTCAACCAAAAACTCTCCTACCTAAAAAGATAATAATTAAGAGATGATCCCCACTTCCCTCATCTTTAGAATCAGCCAAGAAGAATCCTAAAGCTACGCCTCATCACAAGACATATTCTAAGAAAGGTAAGTCAAATACCTCTACTCCCTCCAAGAATGATGTTTCCACCTTTAAAAGTCAAAAGAATAATGAAAAATCTACAAGTAATTCTTCTAATTCAAATCAAACTAGTGTTTCCAATGCTCTTGAAAACCCTTCCTCAAACTTTGATATCATCGACCATGTAAAAAGGCCAAAGTTCATATCTTTGAATCTAAATACTTGTAAACCCACCACCCGAGTAGTTTTGAGAATCATTTCAAGTTCATAAAAGGTGGAAGCTCCAAATCCAAAGTGCCATCCACTTTCAAAAAGGCTTATTCCCACTCTTGAGCCAAGCCAATCCAAAACCTTCTAGCCTTTACCCCTTCATCCACCAGAAAATATTGATCCCTTATATGTTTCCTGTTGATTAATGGATACCATCTAAATAATTGTATCATTGATTTGGTGCCTCTAACAATCTAATACCCACCAAGATTTCTCAAGCCTCATTTTGAGTCTCTCTCGGGCATTTGGTCATCATTACTTGATGGAAACAAAGGAGGTCCTGCTTGTTGGAAGAATCAAAGATGTAGTGATGGCTCTTGTGGCTTATCCATAAAAAGCAAGTGAAAGAAACAATTTTAGTGGTAGAATATATGTCGACTATATATGGAATGCTTCCAAGTAGAAGCTTTTTATAGGAAATGGGAGGTGATATCCAAATTGACTAGTCTTCTACATTGATACCTTTCAAGAACAAGATGAAGAAATCCTTCCTGAGCCCAAGATGAAATACATAGTTTAGAATTTGAATGACCCTAGGAAACTATCCTCTTCCAAAGTAGAGAATTGGGAAAGGCTTCACTCAAATAATCATGGAAATTTCCATATGAGGAAAGAGGAAATGGGAACTATCTGTGAGATCTGAATGAATCGAGGAGTTTCCCTATTCTTGACGAGAGGCTAACATGAACATTGCTATGATGAAATATGGAGTATGGAATTTGATGGGAGTTGTTTATATTAGCTCGGGAGTAGGTATTATCTTGTCCTCTCCAAAAGGATATTTTTTCCCCTTAGCATAGAAGTTTCTAGTCTCCAATACAAACAAAATACCGAATATGAAGCCTTGTTTTTGGGATGCAAAGTTTCAGAAGAGATGGGGATCAATAAACTCATCATATGAGTGATGTTGAGTTAATTGTGATACACGTGAGAGATATATTTCAAGTGAAGAATTCTCATCTCTGCCACTACTGAGGATAAATTTTGGGATTGTCTTAAATCCTTTGATGCATTTGACATTAAAGCAATCCCTAGATATCAAAATGATAGGGTTGAATCCTTGGTCGTATCTGCCTCATTAATGATTCCACATCCAGATTTCAAAAATAAAATTTCCCAATGGAAATGTTCTTTCACCCAAGTGTTCAAATAACTTTGAAAAATGACCAATTTTTCATGATGATAATCATATTTTTTCCTTCCTAAATAGACCAGATGATATTTCAAGTCTATGTATTTCAAAGGAAGTGACTCACTCCCATGGGAGTTTACCATGGATAATAGTGACAACAATGCAATTGATCAAATAGATGAAAATGGAGTAATTTAGTTGAAAGGTAATAGGATTCCGAAGGGGATAGTGTCATGGAGGAATTATTTGACAAACATGATAGGTTCATCCATGGTAAGGCCAAGGATCAATTGAGATCTTCATTTGAGTATGAAAAGATAAACATTAGAACAAGTGAGCATCCAAGGATGGTGAACATAGGAAAATTTGTTCACCTAAGGAACAAAGAAACTTCTCAACTTTGTTGAAAAGGTATTTTGATGTACTTGCATATTCATATGATGATTTGAAATCATTTCAACCTCAATCAATGCAACACTCCATTCCCTTGAACCTAGATGAAAAATCCTTCCGGAAAAAGCAAAGATAGTACAATATAAAGATTATTTTGGAACCATTAAGGAAAAGATTGAGAAGTTTGTCAATGCCCGTATCATTTTTCCTATCCATCATTCAACATGGATAGCTAACATTGTACAGTCTAGAAGAAGAGTGGAAAAATATACAAATTTGTGGATTTTTAGAACCTGAATCAAGCTTCTCTAAAGGATAACTATCCATTTTCGGTCATGGACCACATCCTATAAATAGTGAATGGTTCAGAGATGATGTCCATGCTTGATGGATTTTTGGGTACAATCAGAATTGAAGTTTCCAAAGAAGATCAATTCAAGAATGCCTTCACCACCCATGGGGAACCTTTTCATACCACCATATGCCCTTTGGCTTGATCAATGTAGGTGCCACATTTCAGAGAGCTATGGATTTGGATTTTAAGGATTTGAAGGGAAAGTGCATAGTGGTGTATCTAGATGACCTAATAGTATACTCTAAGAAAAGAGAGGAACATTTGTAATAACTTGAATAAGTTTTGATCCATTTAGAAATAATCACATATCCCTAACCCAAAAAAGTCAATATTTGGGGTAATTGAAGGAAAACTCCTTGGTCACATTTTGAGAAAGGAAGGCATGAAGATTGATCTAGAAAGAGTGGAGGCTATTTAGAGACTATCTCTACCCACCAACAAACTAGGTGTGCACTCTTTCTTTGGAAAAGTGAATTTCTTGAGAAGGTTTATCCCAAATTTTCATGAGATCTTACAAAGGACATAGTCAACATGATGAAACCCAAAGAATCCTTCAAGTGGAGTAAACAAGGAAAATAATCCTTGAGTCTATCAAGAGTGTTATTGCAAAAGAACCTACTTTAGTGCACCCTAATTTCAATAAAGAGTTCATTCTCTATTGTTATGCTTCAGAGACATACTATTTTTGGCAGTCCTTGTTCAAGAAATGAAGATAAAATTCAATCACCCATTACATTCATGAGTGATCCTCTAAAATCACATGAATTGAACTACTCACAACATGAAAAGCATGCCTATGCAGTAGTGAGAGCCTTGAATAATTTTAGTTTTATCTTTTGAACTCTCATGTTGTTGTTATGTTTCCTAATCGGAAGTCAAATTTATTCTCATGTAGTAGTAAGACCTAGGTGGGAGGAGAGGAAATTGGGTATCGAAGGTGTAAATAATATGATCTCAAAATCAAACCTTCCAAATTGGTGTGAGGAAATGACTTGTGTGAACTTCTTTCTCAAGAAGAATGGGAAGATTTCTCTAATTGATATGCATGCTTGATCAAATATCTTCTCTTATGCTCTTTGTAAGTACCACTAATCCCTAGTATGTTGATATAACATATTTTTGACCTATAGGGATTTCCCTCTAGGCCTAGATCAAAAGAAAAGAAGAACTCTCTATCTCAGGAAGCAACAAAATATGTCATATGGGAGAATGTTCTATACAAGAAAGGATTGGATGGCACATTCCTAAAGGTGTGGAAGAAGAAAATCAGAAGAATATTTTCAAAGCATATCATGATCAAGCATGTGGAGGTCATTTTTCTACAATGGTCACACCCACAAGATCTGAGAGGTGGCTATTATTGGCCTACCCTTTTCCATGATGCATACAAATGGTCAAAAAATGTGATCCATGCCAACAATTTTTGGGAAGACCAAGACTTTTACTTTACCCCTCAGGCTTGTATTTATTGAAGAACCTTTCCAAAAATGGGGTTTGGACTTCATCGGTGTATTAAAACCGTACTATAGTGAAGGTCACATGTACATTCTTACCCCTAAAAATTACTTTTAAAAGTGGGGAAAAATCATTCCAACAAAGCATGCCAACTGAGACAATGTGAAACTTCTTAAAGAAAACATCATTTTTAGATTTGGGGTACCAAACAAGATAGTGGCGGATAATGCCACCTACTTCTCTTCAAGTGAGTTGATGGAATTTTTCTACAATCATGGTATTTCCTATCTCACTCTATTGATTACTATCCACAAGGCAATGGCCAAGCGAAATCTAGTAATAAAAATATTGTCACTATTGTTTGAAAGTTAGTGGATGTCAATCAAAGATATTGGCATAATAAATTATATGATGCCTTATGGGATGACCGGATCACGCCCAAGAAATCCATTGGCACCTCTCCTTTTAAATTCTTATACATACTTGAGGCTCAAATCAAATCCCTATTTCTCAAGAGTTAATTTCCTTACGATTGGTGAAGTCGATAGAAAATGGAGAATATTTAGATTCTCTTGATAAAAGGATTTTCTACTTGGAAAATTTGAATGAAGACAGGTTAGTAGTTGATACATTAAGAAGACACCAATCTAAGGTGAAAAGGATATCTTTGATCAGAAAACATAAGATAGAAAGCTTTCCAAATAGAAGATTGTGTCCTCCTCTGGGAAAAAAAGGGGAGGGCCCAAGGAAATCCACATGAATTTTAACTCACTTTGGCTCGGTCCATTCAAGATCAAACATTTTATAGAGAAAACACATACTATCTGGCTTACCTTGATGGGACCCCATTAGAGTTTCCTCAAAGTGGGAAACATCTGAAGCTCTACAAGAAGTGAGGTTGGTAATCCCCAACCATGTACCATAATTTCCTTTCATTTGTGTGTGTCTTTCCTTTCCAATTTTGGTGTGTTTCCTTTCATTTTGTGTGTGTTTTTATTTTCCTTCCGTTGTGTTATTTGCTTGTAATAAAGGACTTATTGCCCAATGTGAAAAAACACTAATCTACTCACCCATGAGATGTATGAGGTTTTATATTTCCCCTTATAGACTAATGTCCTCAAGTTAGATCCAATTTTTGTCATGCAAAATGACTAGCCTAAAATTCAAATTTCAAAGCATGATAACTAAGCCCACATTGCAAAATTTTCTTCTTGGTCACACAGAACCCTCCTCCCAACATTCAATTTGTCTCCAATGGAACCTAATGAAGTTTTCAAGCATTTGATTATTAAAAAAAGTGAATTTGATGGATGAATTCAATGAAGTTTATGAAAGACAAGTCCTCTGGAGGTTTAAAAGGATTTTGGTCATTTGAAGCTAGCCAATATGCATCCTCGAAAAAAGGGTATGAAGGTGGTGTTGGATATTATTTAAGGTTTTTAGGAAATTTAGGAAAATTTAGGAAACAATATCTCATTCAGGAACATCTTGTTCAACACTATGTTTTATAGGTGCAGGAATAAACATCCTAATGGTGAAATCTAACTTCTTCGTATGATTATGGGATTTTTGAAATGAGTTAAAAGTAAACAAATAGGCATAAAAAATATATGGGAATTATATACAAGTTGGAAATATCAAGTTTTCTCAAGGCTTAAGGGTTTCCAAAAACATTTCAAAATAATACAACTTCTCCTCTTAGTTCTAGACAAAAAAGGGCCTAAATTTTGAACTAAAGGAATATTAAAGTATTTATAATGGTTTCATTGATCTTATAATGTTTTTGGAGTCAAAATAATATAATTTTTACCCCAAAACATTATTTAAGATCTCGAGGTGAAAAAACAACTCCGATGTCCAAATTTGGACATCTAGTGCAAAATTTGCTTTCCATTTTTGGATCATCACACTTTGAACACTCTTGTGTCCCCTATGTCCCCTTCGGGACAAGGTAAGCATGAGGGACTCAAAAGTGTGACCTCATCCTCCTCCCCAAGTCATAGTTGCACTTTGGACACCTAGGTGTGTCCCCACTATCCCCTACGTCCCCATGGTGTAAGGGGACACAAAGTGCAACCTCCCCTTATCCCAAGTCATAATTTGGTTTACCTAGCATCCCATATATCCCCTCTACTCCCAGGGGGATAAAGGGAAACAAAATTGTGACTCATGCATTCTCAGATTTCATGGACCCCCATGCGACCACACACAGCTACACCGATGTGATTTCCCAACCTGCTCATCTCATCCACCACACACCACAAGATGCCACTTGTCACCATCTAGTGAAGTCACAATTTTGTGTATCCTTGGTAGTCCTCCTCTTTCTCTCTTACACCATTTACAAACCCCAATCACTCCATTCTAACCCAAGTTAAGTGTGTAGTTAGTAGGTGAGTTAAAAACATAATAAAACTCATTTAACTCCTCACTCATCACATAGTTAGCCATTTTCATGATGAGGTTGTTGTTTAACACCCTCATTTTAAATTCTTCCAAACAATTCTTCCACACCCATACCACCAAAAATGAGAATTTTCTCATAACTTTTCAATAGAGTTGGATTACCTTGAAAAATTTTGCCAGAATCTCCTCTCCAAAACACCTTTGGGAATATTTTTGCAGAAAATTCATTGATGCCCTAGTTTTTCATAACAAAAAACTGAAATATCAAACCCTAAAACCTACTTTTTTAATTTCCCAAAGATCCAGTGGATGGAAAATGATGAAATTTGGAGTAGAAGATCCCATTGCAAAATAGAACATTTGACATGATAGTTTCTTTGGAACTCGACACCGGTAAGTGTATTTTTAAAAATAGTAGGTGTTTAGAATAATAGGTTACTAAAAATATTATGTTTCCCAAAATGATGAATTCTCATCATTTTGATATCCTGAAAAAGTAATAAACATCAAAAAGGGTAATTGGGAAACTTTCTAAAAATAGTAATATTCGAGAAAAATGGCCATCTAAAAATAGTAGGTTTGTAAAAATAGTTAAATTTCATCAAATGCAATAATCCAAATTAGTTAAAGACATCATAGAACAAAAATGGTGATAACTTACTAAAAATAGTAGTTCTGGACCCTACCTGCTAAAAATAGAAAGTTCCGATTTGAGTGTAGAAAGTTTGTGGTGACTCTAGTTTTGCTCATCTCGATGATTTTTAGCAAGATGAAGTTCAAATACTCAAGTATTGAGCCTATTTCAACCCTAATCATAGATTATATAGGTTTGGGAGATAGTTGTGTCACTCGCATGGATCTTAAAGACTTGAAAAATAGGATGCTTTGAGGACCCAGGGAGCCAATGGAAGATAAACTCTTTTCGATTGGAATGTTCTTAGTAAGGGGTCATCCATTATCCATTCGAGTACTTGATTTGGTCTTATCATGTGCTCATCATTATGAACATTACTCTAGAATATTACGATCAGGCAAAAACTCATTTCTCGCGGTCCTCACTCATAAGGGTATCTCTCAGTGTTTGCAAATTCTAACTAGTGGTAGTATAATTTTTGGAAGCACAAAGGATTGAGAGGGGGCTGAATCATTCCTAAAAATTACTTATTTCATTTACCATTAATATTAGCATTCATTAACATCCATCCATTCACATACATACAACCATAGCTTATTAGGTGTGCACAATACATTCAAAGAACCATAACACATAAAAGAGAGCTCATAGACACAAGATTTAAGTGGGAAACCCTCGTAGGGAGAAAAACATTGAAACATAAAAATTTATTTCCATGATTCAAATTTAGTGAGACACCAACCCCTAGTTTAGTATAACACCAACCCTACAAAGAGCACCAACTCCAAAAAGAAGGATACAACTCCCTAGGATGACTAAGAAAAAACTCATCCACACTGATGATTTTTATCTCTATATTTTTTTTCTTCCAAAATTTATGGTGATCTCTAATTCAAGTCACAAACCCTTACTCAAACCCTCATTCCTTCAACTAGCTCTTTCTTCTTCTTTCACAACTTGTCTTTCCTCTAAGCCCTTGAACACATGTTGTAAAACCTTCCTAAACCTGAAACACGTATGATAATAATATAAATAATTCCTTCATACCTGCAAAACACTCTCCTCTAGGTCGCACTTTTCACCCATGCAAGACTAGCTCACAAAATGAGCTCAAACTTCACTTTTATAGCCTTCTCTTCCTTCTAAACCAGTATAGATCAGTAATTCATGATTAATTTCACCCATAAAACTTTAAAAAAATCCATTACATCCATTACAATGGTCATATATGACCCATATAGGTCATCCATGCCCAAAACCACTCATCATGCACCAAAATGCCTCAAAACCCTATCACTAGAATGAGAAAAATCCACTCATGCCAAAACCATGATTATTAAAGCTCCCAAATTCACCATATATGTTTAATATAAACTATAATCATCATAAATTGTCACACATTTACTTTAACCAATCAAATATTTCATTAAATGGGCCCATTGGCTCATATCCTTCTCAAAACATTGTTTCCAACAACCTGATTTTACCTTTGGGCCTCAAGACCACCTAAGATGAACTAAAATATGGAATGTGACCACTATATGGAAACCAAAAAACCTGTATGACACATCCATGCAGTTTATATATCATGAAACATTCATTTTCTCAAACCACAACAACTTTACTCTTCACCAAATCAAGTTTCCCAAAAACTAGTTTTGCAAAATCAACTAGTTTTCAACCTTTTTGATACTTTAAAGGCCTCTAAATTCATTAAATATATTATAAATTAACCCATATTAACTTTCTATGTGATATAAAGCTTCAAATAATTCATCTCATGCTCCAATCAACTCAATCTTTCAAGTAAAAGCAGTCCTATCCTCGAAAGAAAGAAAATTTTTACTTACAAATCAGCCTAAAAGAGCCATCAAATCAACTCACAAAGGCACAATAACTATACAAATGGAAATATATCTGAATCACCTTTCCATAACATATTATAACTCCTTCCAAATTTAAGTGGAAGGCCTTCAACCAAGACAATCTCTGCAAACTACTTTTTATGCCTTCTAGGACTCAAGAACTGACTATGAGCCCAACACACTCCATCACTTCAAAACACACTTCCACACTTGAAAAAATATTTTAACACCCTTAGAAATTATTTTTAAGCACGCATAAACTTTTACCAAGCTTTAACAACTCATAATCATCACTTTACCTCATGTAGCTACATGCACCTTGCTAGAATGAGCATTTTCCATATTTAACCCTCAAATAACAGCTCATAAATTTTGCATACATCAAAAAAATAAAAAAATTTATACACCATTAGAAATACCTCTGAACCAGCTTCACAACACAACTTTAATCATCTCATAACTCCTCTTGTAGCTCCTGCAATGTCAAGTTTACTACATATTGCTCCAAACTGCCCCAAAACTAGTCTTCATAAATAGGGCACACTTTTCACTTTTTCATAATCACCATGACCTAAAAAATTTATATACATCTATAAAAACTCCAGGTCTAGCATAAATGGCAATTTAGTCTTGACCTCATTTTGGAAACTTTACCTTAAACTAGAACTCTTCATAAATAAACATTTTCAGGTAGCGCCCACATACTTCCACGTGCTCTAATATACCTTTATGGAAATATGGGATATTATTATACAACATATAATCATAAAATTTTCAAAACCAATCAAAACAAGCTCTTTATACTCAATTTTCTCCAAGTTTGCTCCTAGCTAGGGTTTAGCTAGGGTTTTAAACCAATTTACCTTCTTAACGATCGTTCATAAAAACGTGACAATAAAACCACCTCATTATTTTTGTGAAATATTAATAACTAAACTAATAATTTATTCCAAATATCTCATGTCCCCATGCAAAGAATATAATTCACAAAGAGCATTAGAAGGTCCACATATGCCTCAAAAAACACTGTCACTTACCCGGTTTTGCCAAATTTTGCATATCTTCAAATTTCTTAACCACTTTGACCTGAAACTTGTCATGAAGAATAATTAAAACAATATATATCTTTATAAACTCACCTCATATCCCAAATATCTCTGAAACTCTCTATCCAATCTCATTTGCATGTGCTTACTTGCCTATTTCTCGTTGTTCACTTCCCAAGGACCCCAAATATGCATCATACCTCTGAGTTCTAACCTGAAACTCACCATACACATCATTTAAAATTCCACCATACTTCTACCATGTTTGGTTAGGACTTATCAGATCTAAATATCATACTTGCACCTCATTCCGCATGCTCCGGGACTAAAAACAAGCATGGAATGACCTGACTCAACCATGAATTGACCATGATAGCTTCATGAAGACTAATATACATGTGTAACACATCATTAGGACCATTATTTACCTCATGAAACTCAACAACTCACTTGGGAAGACTCAAAACATTACTTAGCATACTCAACCATGCACTAGGATACTATAGACCTTCACCAAGCTTGACACAACCACTCAATATTAATGTTTAACAAATGAAAAACACCATATGGAGACTCATATGACCCCATGACACCATTTTACATCAATTTAGTTGACATCAATGATAACACTAACACACAATGGCCAACATAATCATCATCACCAAAGAATTTGTATCACAAGAATGGGCTAAGACTTACTCATACGTGTAAGGCCTCACACTCAGATCATAGCTCAGAAAGGGAATGAAACCTTTTCATGTGCCTTAAAATTATTCTATAAGTTAATTCCACAAAGGATACTTAAATTATATCATCCTATTGAGTAGAGTGATGGGAAAAGAGACAATAAAAGATTTGTAGGATTGGATGGCCCAATTTATCCTTGTTTCCACTTAAGGGAACCCGGGTAGTGGATTGGGGAAAAATTATAAGTGATAATATTCATCAGCAGTTGCTCCATTTTTCTTCTATAAAAAAAAAAAAACTATGACCTCCTATTTAGAATATGCTCTCGTCTACACAAGACCTTTCAAAGGCCTAACTGCAGCTCTAAATGTTTCCCAAAAATAACTTGCCTACGAGAAATACTTAAACCTCATGCATAAAGAGAGTAACCATCACTTTTCTAGATTGAATGATCCATTCACCATGTTAATCATTAGACTTATATAAGGTAATAAATATCTGAGGATATCCTCTCAAGTAATTGTATTGATCAATAAATATAGGAGCTTCTTCACTCAGTTTTCAACATTCACCTACATTAGGGTTTTGAGCTTTGATCTTGCTCCTTGCAGGCTTCCTAGGTACCCTAGTGATAAAATGGTAATGTTTTAATTATGTAGGCAACTTGCTCATGTTCATAACATATATAAGAATAGTAAAAATAAGGGTGTGTCCTTTCCTATATCTCTAGGGATCTATTCATGCAAAATTGTTGTAGATGCATCAAACATTGAAGCCTCCTTTTCTTCCCTCAGCCTCTATTCCTATGTATCTAGGCCCGATTTTGATATCAGGATAAATCCTAAAATTTCACTTTCCTGGACTGCACCATAGTCCTCAAATTGAGGACTATTGGGCCAATTGCCTTGATGACTTTGAAGTGAGGAAGAGGGACCATATGAGGATGATAGTCGATCAAATGAGGAATTTCAACTTCGATTGGTTTTTGAAGGAGTTAGAGATGATGGATCATATTTGTTTGACCCAGTATCAAGTAGTAAAGTATACACCTCTTTCACCTATCTCATGGAACATAAGAGAATCAGGTGACATCAATGAGAGGACTGCAATAGTGATTCAGAGATCAAGGGAGTGGTTCAAGAAAAGAGAATTTCCATCATCAAGTCTGGTGGTCTCCTAACTCTCTCGAGACATGCATCTCACATTTCATCCTTGAAGGCATTTGAGAGATTCACAAGCTCCACTCACTTGGGGGAGTCCTCAAATTGAAATCTCATGAAAGAAGAACACATTGAAGGATCTCACCCCAGGAGGCTCCATAAGAAATCTAAAACCATTGAAGATCTCATTGAATATCTTAAGCAAGGTGAGATTGATCCTTCACAACCTATAGTTCTACATTAGTTCCCAAGTGTTTCCTCTTTAGCAACTAAGTCATCTCATCAAGTGCAAGATTTGATTGCTCATCATAAACCTAAAAATTCCATCGTGCCTAATTTTAAGCCCTCAACAACATAAACTTTCCCTTAGATCCAAGAATTGATTGGGAATGAGCCAAGGACAGTGAAATAAGCATCGGCGCTTGACTTGAAGTTATCTCAAGGATTATAAAAACCAAATGAGGTAAGAGGGCATAGGTAACTTCTCTATTTTTCAATGGAGCTTTTAGTAATCAGTATCTAGAGGTTTCTTAGCCAAAATTTATGTATCTTATGGAGGATATGACTCGGGTATATTATGAAATGACAAAAATCTATTTGGGCCAAGAAACACATGAGGGTGACACACATTTTTCAAGGAATAGGTTGTTCACATGCTTTCCCATAATGAGGAGTAGAAATAGACAATAGAGTAGTAAGAGGAGCATGTGATAACTCTCATTGTTTATGTACAGTCATTTATGGATCCTCGTGCACTATCATCCCTTCCCACCAAGATCATCACTCCTATTATCATCTTCGACACAAAAACAATCAAAAGGGCCCAAGGTCACACAATGCAAGGAAGGGCCAATGACAGGTGGGTGGACAATATTATTGAAAAAGGGAAAACATTATTACTTGAGATCATCTCATTATTTAAGTTTTCTCTCGCCACCACTATAAAAGTAAATATGACTAAGGAAAAGATTGAGAAAGAAAAATCCCATTAGGACAAGGTGCTTCCATTAGTAGTAGATTCTTTTGTATTGGTGGGTAAAAATGTATTCACTTCCATAACTGAGAATTTGTCTTGCACAATGAGTGCTCGATATGAAATGTTGCATGAGGATATCTCCAATATTGACTCTTATAAAGATATTGCATCATAAATTATAGAAAGTTTAAGAAATGGAGTAAAAAAAGCTTGGGTCACCTCCAACCATTGAAAAATCATCAATGGAATATCTTCTGAAACCATTTGATGAATTGGTCAAGAAAGAGGCAAGAGATCCCTTCTCATACAATGAGGACACCTTGGAGTCTCTCACAAAAATCAGAAGTAAAATTTCAAATATTGCGAGAGGATCATTGAGTTTGGATTAATCAAAGTGTAAAAACATTATCGGTACTTATAAAACCTGGATCAAGGCTATGAGCTATAGTGACCTATAGTCTAACTTTGTAATGAGTTCTTTTCAATTAATGAAAAAGACTCACTCTTGTGTCCTAGGAATGTGAAAGGTCACAAGCGATAAGGGAAGTGAAAATTCATGTGGGGGCTAGATGAAAAGACTTTGTGTAAGGCTATAAATTGAAATGACTTCTCTATTTCAAGTGGTTGTCAATTGTAAGTTTTTAAGTAGATAGCTTTACACTATTAAAATACAAGCAAGAGATTACATTCTTCTATTTTCCTCTTTCTCTATGTTTCCTCTATTTCCTTACATGTTCAACTTTGTAAACATGATCTTGTAAAACCAAGGAAGGTGTTGGTGCCTTTGATAAATGAATCAATAGAATTCTATGTGTATGATTTGTTAGTATTATCATTGTTAGCAAGGTTGTATTCCTCTAATTGAGTGTGGATTAATTCTAGTTAATGTTGTGAAAATATACTAGTTCTATTCACAAAGTTAACCCTCCTTCCCTAAATTATTAATCCCATTTTACCTCATCTCACTAAGAAAATTCCTCCCTTGCACTAAGTGTAAGCAATTTTCCATAGGTCTAGTGGAGTATTCATGTGTGATCCTCGGCTTCACGGCCACCCACATATTTATTTTTGCATTCAATAAATGGGAGCCTCCCCATTACCAAGAAGAGGGACTTAGTCTGAAGCATTGGTGAAAATCCACTAATTTGTCCTTGTGACAAATTATTTCGCTAAAAGGGTTATATTTTACAATCAGCACCTTGTGGAACCAAAATGAAAACATTCACACATGTCTAGGTGACTTAGTAGATGCTACTAGATCTATCCTTTTTCCACGCATGCATCTCGGTCCTTTTTGGCTACATTGGTTGGATGATGTCCTGTTAAGATCCACGAGAGCAAAAATAGTCAAAAGTTGATGAGAAGGTTCTCGAATCGTGCCACATGTAAATGTATCATTTGAAATTATAAATGGAAATTAGGGCCACCTACAAAAACATCTTTTTGTTTCTCCTAGGTCTCGATAATTTTCTCACATTTGTAGTGAATGTAATGCTCTAAAACACTCAATTTGACTTAGTGTCAAGGTGTTACTAGCAATATTTTTCAATAAACACCTCATGGAAATAAACCAATAATGTCCAAACATCTAGGTGAGTTAGTAGATACTACCATAGGTATCATTTCACCACCTAAAAATAATGGTTATTTCAGCTACATCAATTGGGTGATACCTCTTAAGATCCCCGAGAGAAAAAATAGTAAAAATTTTATGGGAAATTTATCACAATCCATGACACACGGGAGTGTCTTATCTAAACCTAAAATTGAGAATTGAAGCCATCTACAAAATCTCTTTTGTTTCTCCTAGGTCGTGATGTTTTTCTTGTGGTTGAAAAGGCTTCAATGTTACTCAATGTTAGGGTATCGTGTGTTATATTTTGCAATCAAAGCCTTGTGGCACCAATCCAATCATGTCCAAAAAAATTGTGTGCTAGTAGGTGATACTATAGACATCAATTTTATGCCCAATCATAGGGAAAATTTTAAGACCCCCAAAAAATTGTAGATAGTATTTGATAAATGTGTGAAAATGACTTTCAAAATCATGGATAATTAGAAGGAAATGAGTTTCACACAAACGGAAAATTATTTGACAATGTTGTCGAGTGGTAGTATAACACCCCAAAAATAAATCACCAAAATAACCCGAGCCAATAGTAAAAAAATTATGGATTTTTTGAAAAAATTAATGAGAACCAATTTTAAGTTTATATTACCAAATTTGTTTCGTCATGCCATCATGTGGCACCCTCAATTTATGTTCTTTTGAATCCTCACATTGTACAATTGTGTGACACGATCGTTGGTTAAATAGGTAAAGCCAATAACCTTGTTGACAATTAAATTTTTGAAGAAATTGTCAGTTTAAAAGTTATGGGCTCGAGGGATCACTTGTTTTAACTCGGTGGGCCACAAAGGCTAATGCGGAATATTAATGGTAAGGTGTCGATAGATTAAATTATTTGGGTAAAGGACCTCATTACGTCGATTTTTTATTAAATTGTTTTAGGATTAAAAAAATTATCATTTACTAAGGATAGACACATTTATTACAAAATTCTAATTATTATAACTTTTGTTCGAGAGGATCCTATAATTAATTTACAATATTATCCATTATTACCTCTTCTAATTCCACGTAACATAAATCACATTACTTAAGCTCCTTATATTATCACTATGTAATAATTTTAAGTTTAATATAACCTTGAAAAGTCAACAAGGACAAGCGAGAGGGGGTCAAAGGTGAGCCATTATATTGAAACATTTCCCACCCTAGATCTCTAGGGTTTCTAAAAATACCTAATTCATCTTTATGATTTGCGATATTATTTCTCCTTCTCTTTTTCCCCTCATTTCATCTTCTTATTTTATTACGGGTTTGGAGAAGAGAATTCATGGAGGTTTCATATTTATTTATTTTCTTCTATCTTTGTAAGTTCCCTTATTAGGGTTTTTAAGGAAAAATGATATGTTTGTGTGTGTGTGTCTCAATTTTTTTATAGAACTAAAACACACGCACACGCACATGCACACATAATTACATGTGTGTGTTTGTATAAGTTATAAATGACCATGATAGAGTGACCCTAGGTGTCTCCGTAACATAGTTGGTAGGGCCGCATAAGTGACGATGGGTTTTAGAGGGTACGACCTGTGCCAATGGCCAAACAACTGTTAAAAACATGAAATATTTTTCCTATAGAAATGAAGGGAATGGGGGTGGCCATGGTCATGGGTAATCAAAGCTTTGGGGTCACATGAAACATGTGCAGTGTGGCTACCACACTTGTTTCTTTTTCTTATATAAATATACATAAATATAACTCTTAAATATATATGTATCTATGAAAACGTATCAATAATATAATTTAAATTATTGTATTCATTTGATTTATTAATTCTTTACTTCTTAATACATTAAAATGTATCTCGCATTTAAATTGAGAAATTTCTTAACTATAGGAAGAATGATATGTTTGTGTGTGTGTCTCGAATTTTTTTATAAAACTAAAACACACGCACATGCACGCATAATTACATGTGTGTGTTTGTATAAGTTATAAATGACCATGATAGAGCGGCCCTAGGTGTACGTAACATAGTTGGTAGGGCCACATAAGTGACGATGGGTTTTAGAGGGTGCATGTGCCCGATGGCCAAACAACCCTGTTAAAAACATGAAATATTTTTTCCATAGAAATGAAGGGAATGGGGGTGGCTATGGTCATGGGTAATCAAAGCTTTGGGGTCACGCCTGTGTGAGTTGTGGCTCCCACACTTGTTTTTTTTTCTTATATAAATATACATATATATAACTCTTAAATATATATGTATCTATGAAAACGTATCAATAATATAATTTAAATTATTATATTCATTTGATTTATTAATTCTTTACTTCTTAATACATTAAAATGTATTTGCGTTCAAATTGAGAAATTTCTTAACTATAGGAATAAGATCCTCTTTATTTATTTTTGTTTTACTCTAATAAAACGTAACTAGATAATCATAGGTTCAATTCATAACTATGACAATTGAACTCTTATTTTTAATAACATAATAAAACATAATTATATTTATAAATATACTTAGGTTCTAACTCAATAGGTATCAATAGAGGAGAAAAACTATGTTAAATATTGGCACAACTAAATCCCCTTCATATTCGATGAACTAACAAGGAAGGAATTGAGTTTCCTAATTTTAACTCATGTTAACAATTGAGTAATCAAGTTTATGGGACAATGAGGAGGTATAAGAGATTTTTATTCCTTAACTTATGACAAGAAATGATTACGATTTTGAACCATTTCGTAAGCATCAAGCACAACTTTATTCACATAATTCTCCAACATACATATGAACTCCAAAATCTCTAATGGATCAATAACAAGCATTGTGAGAGTAGTTTCCATTTCCTTCACACAAAATTTATGTAAGATCAAATGAATCTCAATTTTAAACAATGCTTACTACAATGTATTCGAATGACTCAATATTATAAAGAGATAATAATTAAAAATTTCTTATAACCCTTTCATCATCCATGTCAAAGGTAAGTTTACAATGTAGAGTTTCAAGAACTTAAAATAGAAATGAAAGTTTTTTTTAACATGGATTAAAACAATATATAAGAATCACTTTGATCCCCTTTTCAAGAGAAGCTTGCACAATACCATTCAAAATATCTACTACTTTAGCATTTATACAACATACACAAGAATGTAACCAATCCCAAATGGATTATCCACAAACATTAC
This sequence comes from Taxus wallichiana var. yunnanensis, assembly GCA_018340775.1. Classification (NCBI taxonomy): domain Eukaryota; kingdom Viridiplantae; phylum Streptophyta; class Pinopsida; order Cupressales; family Taxaceae; genus Taxus; species Taxus wallichiana. The sequence goes on along the minus strand of CM031235.1, from coordinate 3,649,309 downwards.
AAAGTAAGTTTTCCTTTCTTTCAATAAGTGAAATAGAGTAAGAACAAAAGGACAAGAACTTGATATTTCATTCATACAAATATTAAACCCTTCATTTTGTTTCCAAGTGTAATGAAACACTTATCTATACAAAAATCACACAATAATGCAAAAACCATAGTTTCACATCCATTTCACCAAGAAAGATAACATAATTACTCAACCCAATAAATTATGAATGTTACAAACTTGTTAAAACAATAAGGTGTTTTTACATCAATAGGAATACAACAACATGATATTCCACAAGGGTAGAAAAGTCCTGGAGCATCTATGCTAGCCAAGAGTTTGGTTGTTTAATTGGTCTAAGAGTGTAGTAAAGTTTATTTTCCCACAACTATTTGTATTCAAATTATTTTAATGGGTGGTTCTCATAAAATAAATAAGCATGAATTGTAATAAGCATGTATAAGGCTAAATAAAGCCATGAAGATCATGCAAGGGTGGAAGAGTTATTTGGTATGAGTCATGGAGTGATTCTAGGATCGTATCTAGTATATTGGTAGAGTTGTTAGACTTGCATTAAGAAAATAGAATGTTGCTGAGTTTTTTCAGGGTGTTTTGGAGTAAATAATGGAGTCTATGACATGGTATAGATTATCCATTTATGAAGGATCTCATTCACCACGACCGTCAAATTTGACATAGTTCCATGAATGTTCGCAAAGCCGTTATCCATAGGGGTAACGCCTTCGGCATAATTATCCATTTATGAAGGATCTCAAATTTAATAAAGGGGAGGATTTGTAACGTGTGTAACATGTTGGATAATGAAAAAATAAAATAATTATTCAGAGGTTCTGGATTTTGGAATCAACATAGTGCTTTTAATATATACAAAGAAAGATAATTTATTTTTTTAGTAGCATGTTGGGCATGGACGCATAAAGGAATTTCAGAGGATATAAACATGAATTCACGATTGGAAGAGTTTGGTAACAGCTCAATCGATTTCCTAAAGGCAGAGATTGAGAAAAGAAATTCGAATTTTAAGTAAGAATTAATTGTTTTATGGCCTTTGTTTTCATACAGTCTTGCAAGTTTGCAGCTAGGGCACGGATTTGAATTTTTATCAAACTTTTAATTTACCAAACGAAAAATTCTAATATTTCAGGCAAAGATCTTCCTGGAAGTCGTCCATCTTCTGCAAAAAGAATCGGTTTGATTGGTGTTGTGTGGAGAGAGAACAGAGCAGCAGAAATTTGGGAAGGCGTGGAGTAAATTAATTGGTGAAGTTGACAACACTCCCCAAACATAACCCAATTTTTCCTCTTTTCTGCTTCGTTGAGTCATACTAAATAGAAGGTGAAGGTGAAATTCACCTCCCAACCGTGCAATGGGGTAAGTCTCATCCCATTTCCATACGCATCCCCAAATCCCAAGAATAACTCCACAACCAATATTAGGATTTGAACACACGAGAATAACTCAACACACACGCACATTCCAAATTTTCACCAAAAGTAAATAAAAATAGTTTGGGACTCAAAAGAGAGATATATATGTTCCAAAGAAAACACTTAAGACACCACCAATCCAAATAAGATTTTAAGGGGGAAATAGTCATCCCTATCCCACTTATCACTTTCATTAAGGAGTAGGAGTTATCTCCTCGTTCCTCCATGGTTTCACACACAATAAGAAAAGTACATGATTATCCCTCCACTTAAACTTTAACATGTTGATTACTCCTCTAGAACTAACCCGCCACTCCTTTGTCTCTTCCATTTTCACAATAATTTTTTCTTCATGTTTTTCCACTTGTCCCTCCACTATGATCTAAATTTTCCCCCATACTTAACCATGCTTATCAGCCCCACATTTTTCATTAGTAATTAACATAACATTTTTAAAAATCTTAGCACATGCTCAAGCGAGAAATCAAAATACAACATTCAATTTAAACGTGAGAGAGAGAGAGAGGTATCGATAAAACCATATCCACAAAGAAGGAAACCTAAGAGGAATATACTCACCTCTTGATTCTATTATCCCAAAATTCCAAAACATAAGCACTCCTCAAGTCAATCCAATGCACTCCAAAACTAATAGCCCCTTCCCTAAGACAAAAGTCTTCCCAAAACAAGAACCCAAGCTTTTTAAATAGGAAAATACCAAAATGGAGTATTCGACAAGATTGTGCCAAGTGGCACCCAAAATCCCAATACAACTCATCTCCCAACAAGCACATCAAATTCCCTTACATGCCCACATGGGCCAAATCCCAAACCATCACAAAAATAGCAATCAATGAATTGCACCATTTCAATCACATGCTTAAAGTTTACTTATCGTTCCACTTTTTATACAATATGTACAATCAAATTTTCACACTCATGTTTTGATGGTCTTTCAAATAGTTGAATTATGTCAATATTTCAAATCATCACTCTAAACATAAAAGTGTTAGAAAATTTAGTAATTCTCTTTACTTTATAGCACATAGACCTTAAAATTAAATGAATCCAAAACATACTCATTTTCCTAACACTAGTCAAAGCTAGGGTCTACTTAGTCTTGCAAAAATTATTCATAGTTTTAACCAAAAAGTTCACTTGTATGAACTCAACCCAATTAATGAGACCAAAGGTTATAAACAATCTCGTTATACACAACATTCTATCTTGTTTCCGAGTGTAATAATCACGTATATAATCGTAATATAACACCGATAGAGTTTTACCTTTCAAAGTAACTTTCATATTTCAAATCAATTAGACACCTTGTGCCGAAATAAACATGATGAATGAAGTATAAAAATTCATATTATCGACCTAATTATGGTATGAATAATGCCACAAGAAAATAGGCATTACAAGTTGTAAATGTCATCTGGTAGCATGTTGTATGTTAATGATCGGTAATGTGATGTTAGTCGAGAGGGATGTCATCTTGTAGAAAGTTGTATGTTATTGATTGGTAGCATGATGTTGTATGCTTTCTTGGTTGGTAGTAAATATGTGTTATGTATACATGTTAACAATTGACAATGCATAGTATTATCCGATAAAGCATGATGTATGTTGTCGGGTCGATAACACATAGTGTCAAACGGTAGCATGATGTATGCTATCGAACTGTAGTATTGTCAACTCAATCCGGAAGTGGCATAAAATGAATACTTGGTAATACTAATTGATAATGCATGCATGTTATCACTCAAAAAAAAAATCAAAATGCTACCATCCCGCTGTATACATATCTAATCAATGTGTGTCTCGTGTCCTCCTCTATAAATAGACAATTTACCTATTTTTCACTTTTAGCAATCCCTCCCACCCATAACTCACAAGAAAACCAAAACCTATCCCCCAATTCTCACCATACACACTGCAAACATGGTTTGACCTAGGAAGATCAAAACACGTGAACCGCACGTGCCCAAATTCACATACATGAACCTAGTGTTTCTTGAACTCCCGAATATATTGGAAGATCCAAATTATTTTTATCAATGGATCAAACCTAGTATTTTTTTGGCCTCATCTACATAACACAATTTTTAATAGACTAAAAATTAATAAACTATTTGGTGTCCAATTATGAGACCTCGAGGGTACTTTTCACATACAACTCCCCTCACACATATTTTTTTCAAAATATCCCTTAAAGATATTCACCATTTAATAGGAATTCCACATAAAGATGTGGATCTTGTCAAAAAAATAGCCTTCACCGAAAAATATATCAAATACTTGGAGTCTCACTAGTACCTTTCAATTGATCCAGTAACAACTAATCGTTTAAAAAGGAGAATTTCAAGCCAAGATTTCACACATCCATTTCTGTGTGCCATGGTGAAAATTTTCCAGCTAGGATTGTTTTTCATGGTAGATATTCTAACATTCCTTACTTGGAATTATTTTACATCAGTACATACCCTTAAAGGTAACCAATATGATTAGTGCACCTACTTATCCACCAAGATAAGTAACGACATCAATCATGCTCTTCTGAATGAATATGTTGTAATTACAATTTCAAATTTTATACTTTCATTCTATTTTGAGTTTTTTCACATGGTTTGTGCAACACTATTGTTCCAACTATGTTCCACAAAAATTTGAAGACATTTTCCTTGTCCCTTGAATAGCTAAAGGCCATTTTAAACTTTACCATTCTTTTATTCAAATTAATTTTCTGGCATTCTCTTATTTTGTTATAGTGTTATATAAAATATTAATATTTTATTTAATTTTAACAAGCCATATCCACTATAAATATCTCTGAAGAGAGGTAGTTATGAGAGGAAACTTACCACTTGAGGGCTCGGTGATAGCATTGTGACATTCTGCAAGATGAATCCACCCCCACCATTAACAAAAACTTCCAAACGCATGAGGATTTATCTAACACCTCAAGGTCCTCAATGAATTGACACGAGGCCATGACACTACTTGAAAGTATTTTGCATTTGAAATTTTATTAATGTTAAATATATTTTTGAAATGTTATTTTTACATTATTTGTTAATGTTCAATTTACATTTTGATCCATCTCTTGTGCTTTAATGTAATCATTCAAAAAATTTGCCAATAATAAAAAAATAAAAAAATAAAAAATCACAAATTTTCAAATGACCTCCATCAACACAAGCCTTCCTCAAAATAGTCAAACTAGCTCAAGATATGAATTGTAATAATTGTAGTGTCAATAAAACCTATCTCCTCCTAAAAGTATGTTTCCAATTACCTTTTACATTTCAATATATTGTGGTTTGATTTATTTTTTGAAATGAAGCTACTGATTAATTTTATGGTTAATTAGGAGTTGGTCATGATGGACCTCACTTCAATTGTTCTCTCACGTTCAACAATGGTGTTAACCACCAATACAATAGTAGACTCGTCATTTAAGTAGTGGTTAATAATAACAAACTCCTCATTTAAGTAATGTTTCCTATAAAATAGGTATTTAATTTTCAATCATTCTATCATAAAAATGTTCCTCATTTTTATTTGATCAATGCATCCACCATCTCATACTTTTAAACTAAAAATATGCTCCTCTATCACCCCATAATGTTCACACAAGGGGTAAACATATTTTATTCCCATTTTCTAATACGTGAACCATCCATTTACCTACCTACGAGTTCCCTAATTTATCTCTCGGTGGTATAAAATTTATGGGTGGAGTTTCAGTTTTGAATAAAATTGATATCGATGATGAATATCTTAAGATTGAAAGCAAGGTCTAGGCCCCGAAGCTTTCAATATTCAATGTATGATTCAGGTTTAATTGTAAGCTTCCTAGAAGTAGAACAAACACCCAATACATGATCTTCGAGGGAAATTCCATCAAATGATGATGAGATCATGAAGTTTTTATTGGGAAGTATTTTGGATGATAATTGTTTAGCTAATGTTAAAGAAATGTTTTGAAAGATATTGAATTATTAAAAGTTTGGGAGTTTAGGGAAAAATAATTGATTAAAGAAATTAATTCACATTTTCACAACCACTCCCAAAGGAATTTTTTATATCATTTAGTTTAAAATCGATCGACAAATATTGATATATTAATGAATCAAGTTGTATTTGGTTTTGTTTTTGTTTCTAATTCTTATAATGATAATGTGTTAGATATAATTTGCTAAAAAGAATAGAAAATTTAAATGTAGAAGCCTATGCCTACTATAATAAATGGTCTACATACAAGAGCCTTGTTGTGATTTCAAATGCAAAGAAAGATAAGGTTCTTGTAAGTTATAATAATATTTAGAAAGTTAATTTATGATGGTTATTTTTAATTTTTTGTCTAACTATTTTTATTTTCTTAATGCAATCCAAGTATCAGAATCTGAAGAATGAGGCAGTGGTGCTTGATGTGCACTTGAAAAATGTGAAGAAAAATTTGAATGTAGCAATTAGATTAAAAATAAAATCTTATTGTGTTGAACAAGAATAATAATGCTTTATTAAGGATTATTAAGGAGCATGTAATGGATCCTGAAATTGTATTGAAGAAGAAAATTGAATCAGATCCTAGTTTAGCTTCAACAGGGATGCAAAAATGCAAAACATGAAATACTTTCCAATATAGATGCTACTACGAAGGATCCGATCTAGTCGAGAATAATATTAAAGGAAGGGTCTAGTCAAGGATAGGTACTAGCTTCTACATGAGAGAAATAAACAAAAGCTATTGAAAAAAAGAGACAATGATTTCTTTTGTATTTGGAAAAATTATTCGGGAAATTTTTGTTTAAAAAATTGAATATGGATTTACTTGACTTTTATTATGTTGTTCTTTTAATTTTTTATGTCTCGATTGTAAAAATAAATTGGAAGTTTATACGAGTAGTATGTATTGTATTCCTTTTGTGCTTAAAATATATGGAAAAACTTTTATTGTGATCATTATGATTTAATTTTGTATATAGGGGAAATTTTTTTGGTCTACAAATACTTTGCTATGATAGCTTAATATTTTAAATATGCCTAAAAATAGTCACACAATAACAATAAAACCTAAATAATTGTTCAAATGGTAAGATAAAGGAACTGAAGGAATGTAGGGTTTATTTCATAAGATCTTATTTTGTAAGGAATATTAATAGTTGATGCAAAAATGGGGATTTTTCGAGGGAATATCTTTAAATAAAGGAACACAACCGTAAAATCTTCATGATATCGAATTAAAATGTTGTTTACATTTGTGAGGATAAAATGAAATTTGAGTGTCTTGTAATCATTTTGCAATACTTATAAACACATGTTTCCTTAACAATTTATCTTTATATATGAAAGATAATGAAAAATTATTAAATAAATCATAGATTTATAAATCAAAAATAGTAAACAAAGATACTCGAGATTGTCTTTCAATAAACAACAGAATTACATAACAATGTGATATGAAATTCTAGTTATATAAATACCACGTTCATAAATCTTTATCCAAAATCAGGTAGCTAAAATAATCCTTGACTAACTCATTCTTCATAACTCACACTTGTATCTAACGTCTCGAGTCATATTCAATGTCATTTTTATATATTCTCTACCGGTGGTTGCATTATATACCCCTCTCATATTTGTAAGAGAACTCCATATTGTTAGTTCTCTTCTATAAGGAAATGTGTCTACAACATAATGTGAAACATACAATCTCAAATAAGTCTCTAGATTTTTAACCAATTTGTTTCAAAGTTTTGACTTTACAAATATTAATGCACTAAATACCCTTTCATCTTCCATTGGGCTAGATATAATTGTCTGACACAATTCATATTATCAAAAATATTCACTAATGTTTTCCTGCATAATGGTACTAGGATACAACTTTTTCCACATCTATGTAATAACACTTTTTTCTGTTGCTTTAATTAGACACTCGATTCATCAATAATTGTGAGTGTGAAATGAGGTGACTGAAATGTCAAAATTCCTTTTGTATAAGACCTTTAATTTCAACTTCATTGACCTCTATATATTTATTGAAATGATTAATGAGAGTTTTCATAAATTTTTGAAATAATTTACTTATGTATTCTTTACATGTATCAGATTCCAAAAATTAGGATTCACCACTATCATGGCATCAAAAACCCATTCATTTTAAAGCATTTTCTTATCTCACAAGATAATTTTTCTGAAATATTTCTTAATTTTATCCATGTTTCATATATAAAATTATCATATAAATTACGTGTTATAGGTACTTCTTCAAGTTTTTCTACTATGATATCAATTTTTTTGGAAATTTTGCATCAAAATCTTCTTATTAATAATGATACAAATACGATCCTTGACTTCAAATTTCAAATAGATTTTCAAATTATTTATATCTCATTAAATTTTTCCAACTACTAAAAATAAGTCCCTTAAAACTTTCTTGAGAGTTGTATAACATATTTATATATTGACATACTTATTTTCTCAACCTTATGAATTCAACTATATATATAGATCTTTCTTAAACATGTTTCATTAAGCAATTGATTTCCTTCAACATGTGGATAATACCACATAGTATCAATAATGTTTCTAAATATTTTAAATGGTACAACAATTTTTTTGCTTTGTCAACTTTTTGTACGATATTTAAACATGAAACATGTTAATGATGGATATTCTTCAAAAATGCATGCATTTGAGACTCATACATCGAAATCACTCTTGTATCAAAAAATATTAGGAGATTTTTACCATCAACTACTCCAAATGAATTTTTTTGAAATTATAAAAATTATTTTTGGAATACTTTCCATATAAGTGTGCAAACCACAAGCCACATATAAGATCTTCAACTATTGTGACATTTTCAAATGTGCTAACAATTTTTGTTTGTAGGTGAACACAAAGGTCACTTATATGACCCTGCATTACTAATGCACCATCAGTACCAATACACACCAACTTAGTAGCAATTACATAGTCATCCATCCCAACTATATCCCTCAAATTAGAAATAACCAATTCACAAAGGTTTTCAAAGCATTACAGTTTTCAACCATTTTATGAACAACTAACAAATGATTTTTTCTTGAATGGTTCTCAAAATTATAAACATGCATACAAACCCATGATGTGTTGTCAACTATGTGACCTCATCAATGAACAACGAGATAAACCTTACATTTTTTACTTTTTCATTCAAATCTTACATTTTAATTATTGTTAGATATTTTTCCATTTCCCAAGAACTACTCTCGATGAATGTGATTGAGGAATTTTAAGAAACACATTATGTTGAAACAAAACCTTATTATTTGAAAAATCTGAAATTGGTACGCCCTTTTAAGAATGTGGAATATACTAGAGAACTATGTATTTTTTTCCCTAGTAGATTTTCTTTCATAACTTTTCCAAATTATGCATTGATTATTCCCCTTTATCAACAAAATGCTATAGATATTTCTACTCATTTTCATACTCAGTTGTATGTCTTACATGCAAGCATTATTTTTCATTTTTCAATTTTTGTGTCTTTATTTATTTCTCTTTACTATCACATATATTTTTCCACAATTTTTCTCAACTGTGTCCAAATTTTGTTGCATTATGTGGTATTTTTTTAGTTTCCAACCTCATATTGTACATCTACATTTTGTTGGATTATCACTACCATTTTATGGCTCTATAGGTTCGATGAATAGATATTTTTCTACCCATTTTACCTAAAAAGACCTCCTAATTGTCCAAATAGTTCTCTTCCTTTACAAAAAAATCTATTCAGAATTTTCAAAGAGGGTTTTTGTTTTGTGTGAACAGGAATATATTCTTCTAGTCACATTACATCATCAAGAATTTTTTCCCTCATGATAATGGGAGTAGGGAAAATCAATCAAGTCTTTAGAGACCACCTAAAAAAGGGTGGATTAAATTAAACTTCGATGGTGCTGTAAAAGGAAATCCGAGAAGAGCCGGTTGTGGTTGCATTTTCAGAGATTCTAATTGTCAACCGGTGTTGGCCTTGGTAGTAGATTGTGGTATCTCCTCAAATAATCAGGTGGAGGGATGGCTCTTATTTTCAGTTTATTAGAAGCCAAGAAGAAGAAGTCACTCTATTTATGGATCGAAGGGGACTCTAAGGTAATTATTGGTATGGCCCAAGAAAGGTTTCCTTATTTCTGGAAGCTGAAACTGATATGTTTGAAGATTAAGGCCATTCTCTCATCCTTTTTGAGATTAAAATATCCCATGTTAAAAGAGATGGGAATATGGTAGTTGATTGCCTTGCTAATAGGGGTGTGGATGTTTAGGATAAGTTCCATTTGAAATGTCATGTTTGGGAGGAGAGCTTCCCATGTGACGTCATGTCTCTAATCTCGAAAGATGCAAGGTTAGCAAATCATCATGAGGGAGAGTGAGTGTGTTGGCGTCGGGAAATTAAGGCTATAATTGGAATTGTGATGGCATAGCATGGGAAATATTCTCAAGGATTTTAGGTACTTCAACATTTTCCTCCGTCGTGTGAGGCGCACAAAGATATTTTTAAATTTATGTCATATGGGATTTTCTTAGCATTATTCTATTTTTGAAGCTCTATGGGATTTTCTCCTTGTATTTTTGTGGTGGTTATGGGTGTTTTTTGATGAAGAATTTGGGGATCATGGAAGCTGGTCCGAGTAGGAAGAGGTGGAGGGCCTTAACTGGTAAGGAGGCAAGGGATTATTTCTCTTCCTGGATGGATGGAAAAATCTATGATGTGGCTATGAGGAGATGATTGGAAAAACTTTGGACTGTGGAAAAGGGATTTAAAGAGGAGGAGGAGGTAGAAATTTGTGAAAGTATGAGGAATCTGATGCTTGACCCCAATCAGTCAATTAGGAGGAGAAATGTTTTTAACATGGCACAAGCACCGAGAGCTCTAATATCTTGTCAATTCCTCGAAATTTAGTCTACATAAAGAGAATGTGAGTGCGGAGGAGCATATGATCGGTATCCAATATCATATTAATGCATTAACAAATGGTTTGAAGGTGGTTATGATCGGGTGGAGGTCAGAAGAGAATCAAGGTTTAGAGATTCCAGCAAATGCCAAGGTGGTGATGCCTGAATGTTGCGTGGGCTGTCCTCTTCCTCTACGCAGAGTAAGGATGACTTGGATGTGGAGATCATTGAGGAGGTCTCGTCAAGTGTTCAAAGAGCTTGACTTTGTATTATTGGGGTCTTGTCTAAGGTAATATATTTTTTATGTTGAATCTATCAAGGGTTTAGTATTTTTATATTCAACCTTGATATGGTAGTTTAGTATATATTTTGTAGATAAATGGATGTATCTATGGGTGAAAATTTACCGATTGCAGTGCTTCCCCATTATTTTTGGAATGTATGAAGCATGATAATATGCTTGAAAACTTTATGAGAGTCCACCGATGTAAGATATTATCAAGGATTGGTTCCTCATGTATTTTTGTAGGCTAAGGCCTTCTCCTAGGTATAATTAGAAAAAAAAATCAAGAATGTCTTCCATTAAAGGCATTTCATGGTCGGGATTATCTTCCATCTCTCGACATGTCATCATCAATAATATCTTCATGTGGTGACATGTTATTCTGATTAATTGTTTCATATGTTGATATGTTATTCTCATTAAATGTTTCATGCGGGATAAAAGTATTCAAAAGGGAAAATGGATTGACTATGATCTTGAAACTTTAAATTAAACTAACAAAAATAAATAAAATAATCTCTTACCTATGTTTGGAGTGGATGCAAGCTATGTGCATGATATTTTTGGCTACCTAAAATAATTTAATATGTTGCTTTTCCTTTTTAATTGGCATGCCTTCTTATTATTATCACCATAATCCATTGCACCTATTACCAATCCAAGTGTAATTTACATATGTGTCATATTTTAATAATTAGGTGTAAACAACTAAAACCCTAGATACAAATTGGCAGCACATGTTACTAGTTAGTAGCATATATTTATGTTACGGATGCTGGTAGAATAGATATATTTATGTTACTGATGCCTGGTAGAATAAATATATTTATGTTATTGTCTTGTAGTATAAATATATTTATGCTACCAACCTTATGATCAATGGAAGTTAAAATACCTTAATCATGATGTTATCATACGGTAGTGATATGTTGTTCATCGGTTATAATATCTCGTCATAGGGTTCAAACTTGTAATATGCATTCGATCGATAATATCGTGTGTATTGTAATTTTGAGTGGAATTTGATGTTTAATATCATAATCATAACTATTATTTTTATTAGTTAGTGTATATATATGTACATATATGAGGGAAAATGTGGAAAATTTATCTTTCACGGTAAAGGCAAATCGAATATAAATAAATATATATTAGTGTATATGTTAAGTGAATCGACCCAAAAAGTAACTTGTACCCAGAAAATTTAGGTGAAATAGCAAGTGAGACGACTCCTTAAAATTTTCCAAATCCAAATTTCAAAAACCCAAATATTCTCCACTAAATTTCCCCGCTCAACCATCTAGGTCCTTCCCAACTACATTGGTAGGGCGATGTCTCTTAAGAGGCCTAAGATAAAAAAATATAGTCAAACTATTATGGGCACATTTTTGCAACGTGTGGAACCTAGAAATGTATCATCTAAACCTAAAATTAGAAATATAATAAATATACAAAAACTTCTCTCAACTCCTCCTAGGTCGCAATGGTTTTCTTGTAATCGTAGCAAACACAACGCTCCAAAAATATTCAATTTGACTTAGTATTAGGGTGTTACGTGTAATATTTTGAAATCATAACCTCATGGCACAAAATCAATAGATCCTACACATTTAATTGGACCGATAGACACTATAAAGTTTTGTTTCTCCACCCAAACATCCCATTCCTTGTTGTCTACATTGGTCAAGAGATGTTTGGTAAGATCCCTAAGAGAAAAATAGTTAAACTTTGATGGGCATGTGATAAAAAATCATGACACCTAGGAATTTATTGTTTGTACATACAACCGGGAATCAATTCCATATACAAAAACCTATCCCGAGCTTTTATTAGGTCTTGACATTTTCTTGTGGTCACAAAGTGAATGAAACACTCTAAAAAGATAGAATTTAATTCAGTGTTAGGGTGTCGTTTGTTATATTTTATAATCAACACATCATGGAAATAAAATGATAGAGCCCCCACATCTAAGTGGGGTAGTATAAATTGGAGGTTTTATTTTTCCACCCAACCATCTTAGTCCTTCCTAGATACATTGTTTAGGTTATGTCTCTTAAGATCCTTGAGAAAAAAATAGTCAAATTTTTATAGGCACATTCTCACAATATGTGGCAACTTGAAATGTCTCATCTAAACCTATAACTCGAACTAGGTTCATCCATAAAAATATCCTTATTTCTCCCATATCGCAATGTTTTTCTCATGGTCACAATGACCACATAAAGCTCTAAAAAGATTCAATTTGACTCAATGTTAGGGTGTCACGTGTGATATTTTGTAATCGATACCTCGTGACACTAAATCAATAATTACCACACATTAAATTGGGATAAAAGAAACTTCCTTTTTACAAAAAAATAAATTTAATAAATTCTATGAATGTACTAGAAGAGGATGTAAGGTTCATTGCGAGGGGTTATTATAATTAGTTAAATTCCAACATTAATCATGCAATATTATAACAACACATTAATACTTTTAACTAATGATAACAATATGATAAAAGCTAAAAAACATAAGAGGAGGGATGCAATTAACTATATAGAGTGAACTCCGAAGATGCTTCATGATTGAGACTATAGCTAGAAAATGCCATGGTTCATAAATGTATAACTCTATCAGGAATTTTTTTGTGGCATTGAATATTCGATATAGTATTGTACCTACCTAGAGTGTGGCCCTATAACTTCATGTTCCCTCCACTTTCTTAAAATTGAGTTTCTTTATCAAACCTAAGTGACACATAGTCAGTGAAACCATATAAATAATCTAAATCAAACTCAAAACCTAACCATGGGTAGAATACCCTACAAAAAGTTAGTTTTTGAGTTGAAGTGCATTTTATGTATGCCTATGTTGAAAATAATTTGAAGATGCCTCAAACCACATGTAATTATCCACCTAACATGTGTTATTTGTATGGATGTAATCTGGATTGAAAAATTGAACCACTTTGAAAATGTTTGGGATGATTTATCTCTTACCAAGACAGTGAATTGGGATCTTTGGATGCTTGGAAATGAGGTAATTTGGACTCCATAAATTATTTTAGTGCTTCATAATTGTAATAGTGAATGCCTTAATGGATGTGCATCATATTTAGGAATATTTACAAATCCTTGAGTTTTTTTATGTTAGTATTTGCAAAGATATCTCATGAGAGTGCTAAGTAAGTAATTGAAGTGATATTAACTTTATTATATAGGATTATAAAGGTAATTTTCTATGTCAAGGCTGGCCCATGAGGATGAAATGATCCAAAAAAGATAACAAATTTGAATTAAAATTTGGAGGATATGTTGGTCCAATATAATACAAGTTTTCCAAGATCATATATTACATTCTAACCATATTGTCCAATTTTAGATGAGGTGTCAATACATACAATCTGAATGATGTATTATGGTAAGCATATGTTAAATAATGATTTTGTGTATTTATATTCGAGAATGTGATGACACATCGAAATGTGTAGATATACGAAATTTGGGAGAGAAATAATAATGTGTACTAAGAGGGGATAGAATATGGATATTTGACTTAGCGAAAGGAGAATTTTCACAACTAACTATGAGTGTCAAAGGGTGAATTGTCAAATTTGAGTGTCTACATTTTCATCCCCTTTAAGTATGAAATGAAAACAACATAGAGTGTAGTCAATGTCCATAGTAACAAAATGAGCGAAGAATTTAAATGTAAATATAGAATTGAACTTGTACAAAGTGAAATAAAGAGATGTAAAACATGGAAGGAATACACTTGTTGGTTTTGTAGAGGGAGGATATCTCATTCTTTACTTACACTTGGAGATTTATATTGTATTACTAAATTTTCTAAAGGATTGGGTATGATCAATCCCCAATTCTACCGAAGAAGAAAATAGACCATTGGGTGCATGTAACCTAACATTAAATAGAATATAGAGATAATAAGAGAGAGGTACAAAATCACCCCATGAAGGAATAATACGGTGTATCAATTTTATTAGTAACATGATATATTCCCTTTGAGATAATAATGACTACCTATGAAGAACTTAGTCATTTGTATGCCTTTCATAACACCGTAGGTCACACTCTATGCAGACAAATCTAGACCCATTTTTATATATATATATAGACACAAAGTATAAAAGATACTAGGTTCCCTCATTCCCTCTCCATGTGCCATACAATTGAGTAGGAGTGTGTAATATGCCAAAATTATGATGGAAAAGGAGACACATGCCCTCAAAGTTCTATATTTGTAACTAATATTGAGTATTAACTCGGAAGGATTGAAATATTCATGCCTCCTGTAAACTACTTTGAACTATGTCATCTTATTATTAAATTATGCCAAAAATTTGTATCTATAAGTAGAAATCCAAAACTTTAGAAAATCTAGTGAGACTTCAACTAGGAAGAAACATATAGGAGGGTCAATAATATTTGTATTGTCTTGATTGTACTCTACATTTTTAACCCGTTTATTTTTTCCCAATTTCTATATCTAGAAATATTTCTAAGGACATGTACCCTATGAAAATATATACTTGAACCTAGAAATATGTTTGTAGATGTAGAATATACTTTGATGAATACACCCTTTTTGAGGCATGTGTGATAAGAATTTGAGTGAATGGACCAAAATAAAATATGTGTATCCCTATCTCGATAAGTCTAATGATCTTTATATGATCACATAGAAGGATAAAATGGTGGCCAACTTTGAGAACCTATTCCTATAAAAATGGGTCGCACTGGATGTAACCATGACATGCAATGAAACAAACAACAATAGTAAAAAAATAATATCAACATTAAGACATAAACATAGTCAATTGAGAAAACCAACCTAATAATATGTAAAAAGAGTCACATCAAGGTATATATATGTAAACATGGGACACCCACAAAGTGTCATGAGAAACTCAAGGAATTCAAGCCACACACAAGAGAAGTAATGTCACACGAGAAAGGAATAGATCTAAAAACATGGGACACCCATTGTGATATAAGATAAACAAGGCACTCAAACCACATACAATGAAGTAGACAAGTAGTAACATAAACAATTATGACAAAAATGATGTCAAATAATGATAACGTCATCATAACTAGTGAAGAATCACATAAAGGAAGATATGTCGGTGTTGTAAAAGGCACATGCTAGTATTTTTATTTCAAAAGATAACATGTACATATTATATGTAATCAATTATAATGGGGAAGAAGAAAGTAACTATAATGAAATAATAACACCTATATATAATGTGTAGAGATTCCTTGTGATGATCTTGGTGTCCTGGGAAGAATTAGGTTGAAACATGTCAACATGTGATGATATTTATGTTTCCTACATCAAACTAAATATACCTCGTGAACACTTGTGTAAAAATTATATAAAAATATTTACTATCTATCAAATCGTAGTGATAAAAGACATGTCTAATGTAAAAGATAACAATTCCGATGGTGTATAGGTCATGGTTTTATATTTTACAAATATTTTGAATGGTTTTGTATTTTTGAATTCAAATATGAATAGGGAAAGGGGTCGCACAATATTATTCCAATGAGAGCCTCGTGGGGAGGAGAATAAGATCGTGAAGAAAAGGGATGCCCGAGCCTCACTTGTGGTGAATAACGATACTCATGTGTAAGTGGTGTAGAAGTAATAATATGAGCCACATAATTCTTGAGAAGAGGTAGTGCCCGCCACGTTTCTCTCTCTATTTTGATTATGTTGACTCATTGTATTTATTCATGTTGAGACATTGGACACATTATTATTATGGTTATTTGATTAGGATATATATTATTTTGTCGTCACATTATATTTTATATGCTAACTTTTCTTGGCATGATGTTGTATGTGGCACACGAGGCCAATTCACAATTATTATCATTAATATATGACTCTGATGTGATGTTTATTAATCTTGTTGTTTTTAGATTAGATTGTATCATATTTGTATTACAAAATATGTCATGGATGATTATCGTGGTTTCTAATCTCTTATATGGTGGATGGATGAAATCGTAACTAATTAGTTACTTAACGTATGTATGTTTTGATTGCATGAGATGAAAATGATTCATTTATTTAGTATATTGTATCAAACAAGTATAATGTTTGAAATTGAGTGTGTAGGCAATAGGTTCAAACTAGAGGAGAACATGGGGTTTCGAGGATTTTTTCTTTCATCATGTGACACAATAGGCCTTATAGGCCGAATTTACCCCTTACTTGATTTTGGTCCCCTTTGTGATGTTTTATTTTTATTTTCTAAGGTTGGAAAAGGGAAATAACCCCTTGGAATATTTTTATTGATTTATATAGTTTCTTATTATCTTAATTTTCTCTCACTTGTGTTTATTTGATTTAACCTCTTGTTAATTGCTAGTTAAATGGTTGTTTTTATTAACTTAATCACTCCCCACTTGTATCGGTTGATTTCACTTGGCTCCTTATTATTGATTTGGATTTAGGATCACCTAATACATTATTAAGTGGATCCAAAACCCATCTTAGAGGTCGCCTCTTCCCAAAACGTGAATTTAGGCAAGGTATGACTTTTTGGAGAAGTATGGGGCAAGTAAGAGGCTACATTTTCCTTGCAAATACCCCCAAGAGGTAAGAGAGATATAAGAATTTGGTGTTTTGGATGGATATGAAGATTATTGGAGGAAACTTTGGATATTTGGATACATGTATGGAAAAATATTTTGTTATATTATTGGATATCTCTCTCTCTCTCTCTCTCTCTCTCTCTCTCTCTCTCTCTCTCTCTCTCTCTCTCTCTCTCTCTCTCTCTCTCTCTCTCTCTCTCTCTCTTTCTATAAAAGAAGTATGGAAACTTCTTAGAGTGGTTCTTGTGTGTTACATTTTCCTTGCAAATACCCCAAGAGGTAAGAGAGATATAAGGATTTGGTGTTTGGATGGATATGAAGATTATGGAGGAAACTTGGGATATTTGGATACATGTATGGAAATATATTTTGTTATATTATGGATCTCTCTCTCTCTCTCTCTCTCTCTCTCTCTCTCTAAAAGAAGTATGGAAACTTCTTAGAGTGGTTCTTGTGTGTTACATTTTCCTCGCAAATACCCCAAGAGGTAAGAGAGATATAAGGATTTGGTGTTTTGGATGGATATGAAGATTATTGGAGGAAACTTGGGATATTTGGATACATGTATGGAAATATATTTTGTTATATTATTGGATATCTCTCTCTCTCTCTCTCTCTCTCTCTCTCTCTCTCTCTCTATAAAGAAGTATGGAAACTTCTTAGAGTGGTTCTTGTGTGTTCAAAGAATTTATTTTTATTTTCTTGGTTAGTTGTTTCTTTTGGTTCTTCCCCTTAATTTTTGTGCTCACATGGAGCTTAAATTCTCCTCTCTCCCCTAGGAATTAAGGGAGGCCAACATGTTCTCCATTTATTTGGTTATGTTATGTAATTATGCCAATTGGTTGAGTGATAAACCAAGACTTATCTTATGGTTTTGGATACTTAATTTGTGTAATATGGAAATCCTCCATTTGTTGTTGTTGATAAAGGAAATACTAACTTTGTTGAATAAAGGAAATATTGAATTTTTTTATATTATTGAGATTAATAATACACTTATCAAACTAATGATTTGTAAGTAAAATTGGTAATTTAGGATGATATTGTTGAACTTGTATTAATTTACAATAATTCTACTTAATTTGTTGATTGATAAAATTTGCTTTAGAAAGGAAAAAAATGGATAGTAGTTTGTTATATAAATAAATGGTTTTAAAATAAGTTATGTTTATGTCTATCAAACTTCCATGTTTTTCTTATCATCTGTTGCTTTAAAAAGGCTCTTTCTTATCAATTTAGCCATTTCATTTAATTTTTTACAAAAATATAAAACCTTCCTACTCCAAGAAATTGTGATGTGATGTGATGTGATGTGTGTGTGTGTGCCCTCCCCATTAACCCTAATGAGGGTATTTTAAATAAAAATAGGTAGAAGAAAAATAAATCATTATAATCCTCCATGAAGCCTCCTCTACACCTACAAAAACAATAAGAAGAAATGAGAGAAAAAGGAGAGAAGAGATGTAATATCAATTTTAAAGTGTATTACATTTTGAAAATAAAACCTAAAGATCAAGGGTGAAACCCCTTCGATCTAAGGGCTCTTAATCAACCTAGGTTTTAAACTTTCCTAATTAGGGCAACTAGGGTTGACTTAGTAGGTGATGACGTGGGCTCGTCCTTGTCTTTTTAAATTTAGGGTGAATAAGTTTAAATTTATATTAACCTTTAATTATTTGTGGGTTTAAGGTGCATGGGTCTGTTTGGATAGGGTCAAACAGGACCCATGCCCAACTTAATTAACTTAACCAACCATGAATATTATTCTCTTACCTTGTTAAACTAAACCCCTTGGTGGGGAAACTAGATTAAACTTAAGTAGCCTTAGTTTCGCGAATAATAGTATGGCTATTAGTATTCTCCTTAACTAAGTTTTTTTGAGTTGGAATAAAAAAATAAATAATCATTAAATATTTAATTATATTAAAAACCCTAATTTTATGGGATTATTAGGATGATTTTTTGGGTCAAAAATTATGGGCACGACAGAAGAGGACCGGGTGGAATGGATTCATGAGAAGAAGTGTGTGCCAAAAAGAGATACGAGGAGGAATATAAGAGCAAGACCCACTTTAGAGATAACATGTGCACAAGAAGATCTATGAGGAATCATATTATGGCGAAAGCCACTATAGATGACATGTGAAGTAAAAGGCCTATTTGGAGAGCTAGGATGTTGAGATCCACAAGAGACAATATGTGAAGTAGAAGGTCTAATTTGATACTGGGAGGGTGAGAACCAATAGAAATAGCATGTGAAATAGATATCCTATTTGGAGACCGAGGAGTAGGAGTCGAAACTATAGAATGGTGACCAAGAAATATAGGAAGAGGATCCTAAAATGGAGTACCCTGAATTATGGAAACTTGTTGGCAAATAAACTTGAAACTTTGGTGTAAGATATATAGAACAATCCTAAGATCATGTAACCAAATAAATAATAAATGCATGTCATTTTCCAACAATAATACTTAACATAATATTTCTAAAGGCAAGATTATAATTGTGTGTAATTTGTTGCGTAATATAGCCAAGATAATGAATTATTAAGAGCATATAAGGCAAGGAAACCTATTATTAAGAAATAAGGAAGGGATACCCTCATATGTTATGGGGTAATTGGTGAAGGGTAGTAATAATAATAGGTATATATGATAAGTTAATTAGGTGATTGACTAAGACATCATAGTGTAATGAAGAGACTAAATGAACACAAATCGACTAGTCACTAGAGTTTCCAAAAATGCATTAGGGTAAATTATGCATGAATAACTATTTTATTGTATAGGATGTTCCATGAATGGTACAAAATAGGGTGTATGATTAACATGTATAATTTAGATACAAACATATGCTCTTTGGAAATTTATTTATATTTAACTACCCGAGGTCATGTAATTTTAGCTCAATCTCAAGGGATCTCATTTATAGAATATTATGGAGATGACACATTAGTGGAAAAATTACTATGGAGCATTACAATTTATGCAAGGTGATTCTTTAGAGGAGTAGAATAAGATATATTTAATTGTCGTGGTATTAAAAGTGATGATTTCTTTTTCTTCAAGTAAATTCAGTTTTTGATCCAATGATAACAATCATTGTTGTGGTTTTCATTAATACGATGGAATTTACAAACGGGTGATATTTTTCACATTCAAGTCTATAAGGAGGATGATGTTCATTATAAGGTAATCTAATTCACCAATTATCCATTAAAGTGATTAGAATAGTCTGTGTCTGATTGATAGATTTTTCAAACTACAATGGCTAATGAAAAAGAGGGTATTATATTGTAGGTTTTAGCTTAGGATGATAAAAGGTGTTAACACAATGTATGACCTTAACTTGACCTTCATGAGGTGATGAATCGGCTACACATCACAATCAGGTATGGTAAAAGAAACTAAAATGTACTCATGTAACTGTGTGGGTTGATGGGGGAGAATGAGGTCTCATTTTAAATCTATAAGATGGAGACAAAGCTCTATGAATGAAACACGTGTATCATAAAGTAAATTATTTTTAAGAGTAAGTATGAGAGCATAGAAAAATATTTATTGCATTTACATATCAATAGGATGATATAATAATAGCATATGGGCTTTGTCTCACCTTGATAAAAGGAAGGTAAATGCTCACATGTAAACTTAGGGCCTTTATGATGGATAAAGTGGACAATAAAAGATTCTTCAAGTATAAGGATGGTAATAAAATATACACTAGGAACATTGGTAAACAAATTCATTTCATCGCCTATGAGGCTCTTATGAATATCTTTTAGAATAAACATGTCATTACTATATGAATCTATGAGTGTCGATAATGCTTAAGATAAAGGTAAGGATTTCAAGTACCGTCAAATAATTAGAATGAGGGCATAACAAAGTTTCTAGGAAAAGGAGATTGAAATATTTTACTCTAAATTAGATTACCATAAATAGTATTAAAATTAATCATAGCATAAACACTTTACTCTCTAAAGTTACGGTATGCACTTTAATTGTAAATCACCTATTATGTACATAGAGAACCTCTTGCGGGGGTATGGAATGAATATATAAAAGGATCATTCAAGGGTTATACTTTACCATTAATATTATCTATATGAACCCTATTTCACTTAAAAATAATATGGGATGATGTGTCATGTGAAGGCACATGAGGTTATATAATTTTGGTCTCACACTAGGGTTTTAAAGGAATATCACCATTATTTACAACCGAAGTATCCAAGCTAGAGAAGAAACAATGTTATTTACATGAAATGTAATATGGGGATAATTCACATGTTCAAATTGCTAGGAAAAATAGAAATGATGTTATCATTATTCACATTATCATATAAAATTAATTCCATTGTTGCATTCAATAAGAATATTAGAGACACAAGTAAAGTCATCCATGGTATGTGAAAGAGGTAGAGATGTATCATAAATAATTCCATCACTTTTACATCCACTACTATTTAAATATATGTCATTATTAGAAGAGTAAGAGATATTATTAACTAAAGTGTATATTGAAGGAATGCCATCATCAACTAAACTAGAAACACTCTCATCCTCACTAGATTCTATAGCTTCTATTGTGTGAATAGTTTTATTCACTTGTGGAAGAGAAAGAGTTTTTTCATAGTCGTTATCCCAAGATTTGATATCACAAATGCTACAATAAAATACAACATATCAGCATAGTGGTTAGGAAGAGTGGGAGATATAAGGTCATTAATTAGATCATTAATGTAAGGATCTACAAAAAATCCTACTTTAGGATCTAAGGTATAGTCATGAATAATATGAGGTAAGTGACTAAGAGTTGTCATTAGGTATGGGTCAAATTAGGGTGGGAGTTTAGGAACTACAAGGGCTTTGGTGGATTAATCATAACTATAGACAATATCAGCCATATTAGAATATGGAGGAGAAACGTATCATTGTAATCCCATAAGCGGTGTGGAACTCACTAGAGGGATGGTAACTATTACAATTTCACAAGGCACGAATGCATGTCATTGAAAAATGAAGAATAATAAATGCAACAAGCAATATCATACACGCTAGGATAACCCCGGGTTTTGGAAATTATAAAGCCCAACTAAAAGAGCTAATAAATACCCTATACTAGGTGAAGGGTTCAAACAAAAGCAAAAAGTTCACCAAATGTTTACACCTTTTTAAAATTAATAAATTTTGTGAATTCACTAAAAGAGGATGTAATGTTAGTTATAGGGGGTATTTTGCTAAATTAAATTCCAACATTAATCATGAAATATCGAGAAAAATGTATTAATGCTTGTAACTAGTGACATCAATATGCTATAAGATCAAAAACACAAGAGGAGAGATGCACTTAGTTGTAAAGAATGAAGCATGAGAAATATGGGGGCACAAACTTAATAATAAAGGATTTATGAACCTATAGATTCTTCATTATTGAGATTTTGTTGAAAATTCCCTAGTCTGTAAATTTACATCTCTTTCATGAATTTTTATAGGGTCTTATACCTTCTATATAGTTTTGGATCTACTCAAAGTGTGGCCTTGTATTTATTTTTTCCCTTCACTTTCCTAGAAATGAGTGTTGTTATCAAACCCTAAGTGTTGTAAAAATGGGAAACCATATGAATAATTTGAATTAAACTCAAACCCTAACTATGGGTAGAATACCCTATAAGAAGTTTGATGTTTGGGTTGAAGTACAATTTATGCACTACCTACATAAGCACTAATTTGAAGATGCTTCAAACCACACATCGTTCTCCACATAACATGTGATATCCTTATAGATGAAACTATATTGGAAACTTAAACCACTTTGATAGTGCTTGGGATTATTTTACTCTTACTAAGATAATGAACTAGGAGCTTGGATGCTTGGAAATTAAAGAATATAGATTCCTTGAACTAATTGAGTGCTTCAAAACTATATTGTTGAACTCCTAATGGATGTGCACCAACTTCAAGAATATTTAGAAGCCTTGAGTGCCACTTTTTTATTATTTGCAAAAGAGAGCTCATGAGATTTCTAGGTAAGTAAATGAAGTGATATTAGCTTGCTTATATAGGGTTATGAAATTGATTTTATATGACAAGACCAACCCAAGAGGATGAAATGATCCAACAAAGATAATATAATTGAAATAAAATTCGAAGGACGTGTCATTCAAAACCATACAAGTCGGTTTGTACTAGATATTACATCTTGACCATATCATATGGTTTTGGATAGGGTGATAGTGCATGTAATCTAAAATATGTATCATGATAAGAAGAGGTTAAATATTAATTTTATGCAATTATGTTCAAAAAATGATAACGTGGTCATTGGATAGAGATAAACAAGTTGGGAGAGAGACAATAAGGTATACTTTTTGGGGATATAATGTCGATATTTGTATTAACAAAGGAGCATTGTCATAAGTAATAGTGAAAATGGTAAATTTCCAAATTTGAGTGTTTACACTAGTAGAGGTGTCATTTTCTCCCCTAACTATCCCACTCCTTCCCATCTATATTGTTTGGGTGATGTCTCTTAAGATCCCAGAGAGAGAGAAAAAATAAAACTTTGACAGGGAAGGTTATCACAATTCATGGAACCTAGGGAATTCTTATCTAAGATTAAAATTAGGTATTAATGCCATCTATAAAAACCTCTCCTAATTTCTCTTGGGTCTCAACTATTTTTATTGTGGTCATAGTGAATGCAACATTGCAAAAAGAATCAATTTGACTCAATGTCGGGTGTCACGTTTGATATTTTACAATCAACGCCTGTGGAACTAAACCAACAACACCCTCTCATATGAGTAGGGTTTTAAATTATACCAAAGGTGTTGTTTTAAATTTTACATTAGTCGGGTGATGTCACTTAAGATCCCTAGGAGTAAAAAAATCAAACTTTCATAGGAACATTCTCACAATATATTGCAACTACGAATGTCTCATATAAACCTACATCTTAGAACAAGGTATGCCTAAAAATTTTCTCTTGGTTTCCCATAGGTTCTAATGGTTTTCTCATATTCATAAAGAAAGACAACGTTTAAAAGATTGATTTGACTAGGGTGTGCGTGTGATAATTTACAATATGCACCTCCGGAATTGAACGAATAGTGTTGAAATATCTTGGTGGGTTGGTAGACACTACCACCAGAATCATGTTTATTCCCAACCATATCGGTCCTTCTTGGCTACATCGATTAAGTGATGTTTCCATAAGAGAAAAATAGTCAAACTTTGACTAACGCATTTTTACAATCTATGGTAATCATCGACACTAAAATTTTCCTCCATAATTTCTATTTCATTAATGTACGTATTAGGAATAGGATGTTGTTAAGTATAATTAGTAGTAGCTGTCGATAGAAGATAACGTCACCACAAGATAAATGCCAGCCGCCAATAATGTGGAGTACTGGTGAATACCAAAGTACAATAGGAATGTTGTAAAAGTAAATATTTGTCGTAAGTGGTCCAGAATGTTAAAATGTCAAAGTTTGGGTAATTAGAGAAGTAGGGTCTACATAATTAGGAATTAGAAATATTATATCGTAATAAGGACAAGGAGTGAGGTCATAAATATTTTGTGTATTTTATTTGTAAAAAGTCTAAAAATGTGGAACCCATGTAAAATGATAAGGTTTATCTTATCTTAAAAGATAAGCTTACATGTACAGATAAGAGTTAAGGTATGAAATATGATTCGTCAGTGGATTTCTTATCCTATCTTAGAGATAAGATGGATAAGCCTGGAATTTCTATAAACAGAGAGGCCACCCCTCATTTAGCATAGAAGGAAGTAGTGAGAAATATTGTATGAAGTGTGTAAAGGAAGCCATCGTTTAAAGGTGTGTCAAGAAGCCATTAAGAGGTGTAATTGTAAAGTTTCTCCCATAGTCTTGGTGAAAGGCAAGTGAAGTCAATAACACTTCAAGTACCTCATGGGTGAGATCAGAACAATTTCATGTTAATATTATAATTTACTTTGATATTTCAGATTTGTCATCATTCCGTCTTATCATAGGCGATGGTATTCTTGTGTTATGTTGTTGTTTTGTTTCATTACATCCACCAAACTAAAGGTTGGCATTAGTAAATAATCATAAAGACGAGGAGTTCCCGTGAAGAATTATCATAGTGCCGGATTGGTGATGACATTTTGGTTCCGTTCCGGGACCATTCCTCGTTAGTGGATTATCCGGAGAGATATTCCCACTTAGTCAAAAATCAATCGAGGGTAACCTTGTTTTTACTACATACAGTAGTTACCATGGTAAAGTCATTTCTACCGTGAATAGTAGTTACCATGGTAAAGTCATTTTTGCTGGAATAGTATTTACCGCAAGAAAGTCACTTTTACCGTGAATAGTATTTACCGCAAAGAACTTCACTTTTACCATGAATAGTGTTTACCACAAGAAAGTCGAGTTTTTACTGCAAAGAAGTCAAGTTTTACCATAGTTTACCGTGGTCATTTCTATTTTACTTGTAGAATGGTGTAAAGTCACTTTCTAGTATAGTGATTATAATTATTTGTGCACATAAGTCTTGTTGATCACTTGTGGGTTGGTATTTCACGGTGGTTACTTTTGAAAATGGGAAAGATTCCTGCTTTTTCAGCTCAATCTAATGAAGATGCTTCTTCTTTCATTCAAGAGTTTAAGCGATC
Source organism: Taxus wallichiana var. yunnanensis (assembly GCA_018340775.1). Taxonomy (NCBI): domain Eukaryota; kingdom Viridiplantae; phylum Streptophyta; class Pinopsida; order Cupressales; family Taxaceae; genus Taxus; species Taxus wallichiana. Next base: position 3,623,362 of record CM031235.1, on the reverse strand, counting down.
TTGTATTTGTAATGGCCTTATAAGAAGGGAACAATGGACTGAATTTTTCCTACCTTTTGGATGGTTCAAGACTTAGATGGTTCAAACACTAGGTGATAATGTGAAAAATTCATGGGATTTATTAACTGAAAGTTTTCTTGAAGAATTTGGTGAACAACAGAAATATGCAGATCTCATGATCGAGATCACAAAGCTATCCCAAGGAGAGAAAGAGAAGATAAGGGATTATCATGCTCATGTTCTAGAGCTAAGGAGGAAGCTCGATGCCCAGATCCGGAAGGAAGGATTAGCGGATGGGTTGATGAATGGCGTGGATAATCTCCTATGTAAGCACTTCATTCTTGGGATGAAGCCAGAGATTAGACAACGAGTGAAGTATGACCGCCCGGCTACCATTGAACAAGCAAAGGAGATGCAAGAAGGCAAGAAGAAAGCATGGAAGAGGAGCCCAAAAAAATTGTTGCTAAAGTAGAGCCTACACCAAGACCTTTGGTCAGAATCCACAACCACTCCCGGTGAGCACAAATATTTCTCCTAGTACATCTACCGAGTATGAAGATCTCGCTCAAAAAGATGGGTCAGATTAACTATTAATCTTCTTCAAGAAAAGGAATTTAGTTCTTAGGGAGGAGATAGAGGTCCAAAAAGAAATATTTTGAAGTCAGATGTTATGGTTGTTATAAAAAGGGTCATTATAAGTGTAATTGTCCAGATAGAGCTTCTACATCCGGTAAAGGAGATAATGATAAAGGAAAAGCACTCGTGAATTCTTTCGATGTAGTAGATAAGAGCAGAAATAATGAAGTAGATGTGTTTGTAACAAAAAGAAAGAAAGAAAAAGATAATCAAGATGGAAATGATCCTAAGAAGATGAAAGAAGAAACTAGTAAGAAACATAGGAGAAAAAAGTTGGGTGTGCAATATTTTTCGATTTCACAGGGGCAAGGACCATACTCCATCTTGGAAGATCTCGTCCAAAAGGCCTCGCAAATATTACATATGGTCAACTCTTGGCTATGTCTTCTGAGAAGAGGCGGGAGTTGCGAGGTGGACTCAATGCTCGACGAAGGAAGGAGGTTGAGGTCCCTGTTTTGGAGGCAGAGGTGGATCCCTATGCTCCACAAGCTGAGGTATTATGTAATGGTATTTCAATTCATGATGTCTTAGTTGATGGAGGTGCTGCAATTAATGTAATGACCAAGTCTCAGAATGAATATGTTGGGTTTAAAATTGATCGCCCTTCAACACTTATGTTAAGGTCATTAAATAAAGGAAAAACTAAACCGAAGGTGTAGTTTCAAATGTGGCAATATCTGTTATGGGTGTTGTATGTGTGGTAGACTTTCAGGGTGATGAAAATGGTATTGCGCACCCAATGCTGCTATGAAGACCATGGCTAAGGAGAGTTCATGCAAGGAACTACTGGAATGAAGGTTTCATGACACTTGGACGTGGTAGAGAGAGGGTGAAGATAAACGTGATCCTCGACATCATAAGGCGTAACTCGTGGATTCAAGTGATGAAACCGATGATTGGACATCCTCTAATTACTCTAGTACCAAAGTGAAGTAAACATTGAAGATGAAGAAAGTGAGGTTGATGTTTCGGTCATGGATATCCTTCTAGTCACACCGACTCATGACCCCATAAAATTATCTCAAGAAGAAATTGATGATCGTCTCCAACAAATAAAGATTGGTGATGCTTGTAATGGAGAGTGAGAAGGAATCCTACCTCCAGGCTCTTTTTCAAGGTACATACACAAATTCACTTTTGATTACAAGGAACTCCGTCAAGTAAGTTGGGTAGAACATTCTATTGAGTGGTAGATGGTGCTAAGCCCATAAAGCAAATGCCATATAGAATGAATCCTAATTTTTCCAATACTCGTAAAAGAAGAAATAGATAAGTTGCTTGATGCGGGATTAATATTTTTGTGGAGAATTCGTAATGGGTTTCTCCCATTGTGATCTCAATAAAAAAAAGAATGGGAAGCTACACATTTGTGTTGATTACAGAAGCTCAATAAGGCAACAAAGAAGGATCATTACCCTCTTCCATTTTCGATCGATCTTGGGACGAAGTAGGCGGCCAGAGTGCTATAGTTTTTTGCTTATGGATATAAGCGGCTACAACCAAGTTCGTATAAAGCAGAAATATCATTTGAAGACCACGTTCACCACTCCTTGGGAACGTTTGCTTATAGAGTTATGCCTTTTGGGTTGTGTAATGCTCCAAGCAACATTCCAGCGTTTGATGAATAGGGTGTTCGAACCCTACATCGGGACCTTCATCGAGTATTTCGGATTATTTTTGCATCTATGGGAGCAAGTTGGACCACCCGCACTGCAGATGGAGATGGCATTTCAAAGGTTAGATGAATCACAAGCCTCACTAAACCCTACAAAGTGTGTCTTTGGATGTTCTAAAGGTGTTTTGTTAGGGCATGTTGTATCCAGAGATGGTATTGTAACTGATCTCGATAAAGTTTCAAAAATCAAAGATTTACCATTTCCTATGAATAGAAGTAAGTTGAGATCATTTTTAGGCCATGTGGGTTACTATAGAAGGTTCATCAAGAATTTCTCAAAGATCCATGACCACTAACCCGCTTCTTGAAGAAGGATGTTACTTATGAACTAAGAAATAAGGCGCATGAAGATTTTGGACAATCAAGGAAGCCCCGGTGTCTTCACCTATTTTAAAGAATCCAAATTGAGCAAGCCATTCATTGTGTACACCGATGCCTCGGATGCAAAGACTAGGAAGTACTTTGAGCCAAAATGATGAAAATGGGAATGAACATCTAATTTACTTTGGGAGAAGACAAATGAGCAAAGATCTTGAGGTAAATTATATCAGAATCAAAAAGAGGCTCTAGCTATCATTTTTGTTGTAAAGAAGTTTAGAAATTACTTGCTAGGGAAAAATTTCTAGTTGAATGATCATCGTGCTCTAAAATATATTGTAAATAATCCTAACCCATCGTGGAGGATAGCAAGATGGATAATTTTGCTACAAGAATTTGAATTTGATATTATAGATAGGCCAGAAAGAAGCATGTCAATGCGCAGATGCACTCTCTCGAGCCTATGATGGTTTAGGATCATCTTGTGATGATGATGATTTCCCGATGCAACATTGTTATCCCTTTACACAATCCCTAGTGAATACATAGATATTTGGAATTATCTCGAATGAATTCAAGTTTCCGATGGTGCCAATGCAAAGACTAAGAGAAAGATTACTCAAGTCACTCGTCCATATTCTATTCTCGCATGGAGTATTATTTCGAATAGGACCGATGGACATAAGACAAGAGGGAAGTTGGATGTGATCAAGGGAAGGACTCTGCTAGAAGAATTCCACAATGGTACATGTGGAGGGCACTTCTCTGGACAACTTACAAAGAAGAAGGATCTTGGATGCAAGTTATCACTGGCCCACTCTTTTTAAAGATTGTTATAATTATTGTAAGACATGTGATATTTTTCAAACACATGGTAACCGTAAGACTTCATCAACTCCATTATGTCCTATTCTTCCACTTGGTCCCTTTGAAAAGTGGGGAATAGACATTGTAGGTCCACTTCCAAATACCTCACGCCAAAATAAGTATATTGTAGTTGCCACAAATTATTTAACCAAGTGGGTCAAGCTAGGCCATTGAAAAACACTTCCATGGATGAAGTGGCAAGGTTCATATATGAACGCATTGTCACCAGATTTGGTTGTCCATTAGAAATTGTAATAGATCAAGGAAGCCACTTCATTAATGAGGTGGTAGAAGCCCTAGTCAATAAGTTTACTATTAAGCACAAGAAGGCAACAACATACAAGACAAGCACAAATGGACAGTGGAATGAACAAATTTTGTGTTGTGTCAAATTTAGCAAAAGATGCAGCCTTGCAGTACATAAATGGTATAAAAAGATTCATGCAAAGCATTGTGGGCATATATAGGCAACATCAAAATCAGCAACAGGATACTCCCCATTTCAGGTTGGCTTATGGCATTGATCCAGCTTCTTCCTATTGAGTTTGATATTCCCACCTGTGAGAGTAATGAAAATGAAATAATGGATGAAAGTGATTCAAGAAAAGAAAGGTTGGTACATCTTCATTTGCTAGAGGAAATGAGGGAAATAGCTAAGGATACAAGCTATAAGAAGAAAATGAAGCAAAAGGAATACTTTGATCAAAATATCCGGTGGTCTCCATTTCATGTGAATGACTTGGTTATAGTATATGATTCCAGATACAAAAAAAGAAGACAGAGAAAATTTCTTCCAAAATGGATGGGGCCCTACAAAATAAGAAGTTTGTGCATGAAAATGGTATGTACCGACTAGAGGAATTGGATGGCACTCCCATTACGAAATGGGTCAACCACGACAAGTTGAAGATTTTCCAAGCACCAGAAGAGTCTACTCCGAGGACGGAGTAGAAGCTAGGAAGGGGGAAGATGTCGACACTAAAATTTTCCTCCATAATTTCTATTTCATTAATGTATGTATTAGGAATAGGATGTTGTTAAGTATAATTAGTAGTAGCGTCTGATAGAAGATAACGGCACCATCAGTACGGTGCCACCAATAATGTGGAGTACGGTAATAGTCAAAGTACAATAGGAATGTTGTAAAAAGTAAATATTTTTCGTAAGTGGTCCAGTAATGTTAAAATGTCAAAGTTTGGGTAATTAGAGAAGTAGGGTCTACATGATTAGGAATTAGAAATATTATATTGGTAATAAGGACAAGGAGTGAGGTCATAAATATTTTTTGTATTTTATTTGTAAAAATTATAAAAATGTGGAACCCATGTAAAATGATAAGGTTTATCTTATCTTAAAAGATAAGCTTACATGTACGAGATAAGAGTTAAGGTATGAAATATGATTCGTTTTGAGTGGATTTCTTATCCTATCTTAGAGATAAGATGGATAAGCCTGGAAGTTCTATAAATAGAGAGGCCACCCCCTCATTTAGCATAGAAGGAAGTAGTGAGAAATATTGTATGAAGTGTGTAAAGGAAGCCATCGCTTAAAGGTGTGTTGAAGAAGCCATTAAGAGGTGTAATTGTAAAGTTTCTCCCATAGTCTTGGTGAAAGGCAAGTGAAGTCAATAACACTTGAAGTACCTCATGGGTGAAATTGTAAATTTCATGTTAATATTATAATTTACTTTGATATTTCAGATTTGTCATCATTCCGTCTTATCATAGTCGATGGTATTCTTGTGTTATGTTGTTGTTTTGTTTCGTGATTACATCCACCAAACTAGAGGTTGTGCATTAGTAAATAATCATAGCACGAGGAGTTCCCGGTGAAGAATTATCATAGTTCCAGATCGTGGTGATGACAAGACTGGATTGTATTATCTAAAACTAAACTTATGGTGTTGCGTGTGATATTTTACAATAGGCACCTCACGGAATTGAATGGAAAATGTTGAAATATCTTGGTGGTTTGGTAAACACTTCCATAGGCATCATGTTTATTCCCAACCATCTCGGTCCTTCTTGGTTACATCAGTTGAGTGATGTCTCTTAAGTTCCCTAAGAGAAAAAAATATTCTAACTTTGATTGACATATTTTTACAATTTATGGCATCTAGGAATGTATCATACTAAAACTCAACATTTATTCTATGCACAAAAACATATATTGATTTCACCCAAGTCTCTGACGGTTTTCATGGTCATAGTGAACACAATGTTATATAAAGATTTTATTTTATTTTATGTTATGTTACACATGCAATATTTCTCAAAATGACACCTTGTGGCACCAAAATGACATTACCACATGTCTAAAGGCCCAGTTGGGTTAGTAGACACTATCAATGGTGTCATTTCACTTCTTAACCATCCCAACATTTTATAGTTGCATTGGTTGGGTGATGTTTATTGGCACCCAAAATTGTCCACCTCATTTTGGGGCCTTAGAGTTAAAATTTTGGCATTTAATCATCATCATTCATGTATTTTAGGCACTCTTCCATATTTAAACTCATCAAAGTTTCTTATGTATCATACCTATATTTTTACCATTTAAAACATGGAAAAACTTGATAAAATTTACTTATTTTGGGCTCAAGATAGATTGTGATGTCTAAGTCATCCATTTTCTTAAGGATATACACCATCAAAATTAATCAGGTCACTAAAGAGGGACACTTGGAGGTTGTTGGTCACTTGTTCATATTTTTTCACTTGGTATTAATCCCATATGTAATTGAGGAAAGGATTGTGTAACTTTTATAAATAATGGAAGTCATTAGATCAATTAGATCAAGACTCCACCCTTCTCATTTTACCAGTTAGTCGCAATGCCTAAGGCCCAAGTTGATTGACAGGTTAGATGAGTTGGTAAGAGCCTAAAAATATGAGAACTTGAGTGGCTCATGATTAGCCTATGTGGACCAATCACAAGCCACTTAGATTCCCAAGGAATCAAATGACTAAGGGATGACACAAGGGGTCTAAAAATACGAATGCTTATCATTGGTCCATGTGGACCAATGATGGCCATCCTTGAGTCTTAGGGTCTCAACATGATTTAAAAGGTAAAAGGAACATGTATTAGGTTCTCGACTTCCTATAAATAAGATAATTTGAAGGCTTCACATTCAAAGGGGGAAAATCTTAAGAGCTTGATAACAAGAAAAGGACCAAGAACAAAGAGGAATGTGGTATATGGCATGGGTCACATTTTTTTAGGGTGAGGAATTCCCAACACATAAAGGGTGAAGCTCTTGTGAACCTAAGGCACGTTATCCACATGGATCAACCACAAGCCATAAGATTCATAGGAATATAGAAACTAAATCTACATATACCTTGTGAAAATTAAAACCCATGGAGACCATTGAACCTAAATGTCTTGAGAATCCAACATGTGGAGAAGGATCGAAATCTAAATGAGATACATGGCAATTTGAGGTGTGTAAGTATTTCACTAGGTTAAATTTGACATCCAAGCTTAGTATAAAATAAATGTCAAGGATGTCAAATTAGGAGGCTCCATTAACATGACTGAGTTTTGGTATGTTGAGCACTTAAAATGGCTAGTACTAGCCATTCACGAGAGGTTAGGGACCATGTGCAAGGGATGTGTTAAGGGGTGTGCACAAGCGAGGAGGATCGGTGTGCGTGTAGACACCCTAAAAGACATACATATTTTTATCCCACTTTTATCCAATTAAAATTAATTATATTAATTATATCTTTCCGATGTACACCCCTTTGGAATTAATTAAATTAATTCCGCCATTTAAATACACCATTTTAGAATTAATTAAATTAATTATATTATCTAAGTCATATTCCTACCCTTTAGAATTAATTAATTTAATTCTACTATGCTCTTGGAATTAATTAAATTAATTCTACTATGCTCTTAGAATTAATTAAATTAATTCTTAACACCTTATAGCTAATATAATTAAACATTTATTTATTTAAATGGTTAATTATCTCCTCACAATTAAATACTAATTAAATTTAGTTATTTAATTCCACCTATTCCAGTCAACTACACTTGAACTACACTTCCCTATCCCACTTGGACTCCACTTCTAGATTCCTAAAAGTGTGGGGCAATTAGATTGTACGTGTAATTCAAATGCCAGATGTAACTTCTATTATTCCAAATGTCCATTGCCCCTATAAATCTACAACTACCAATTGCCAAGTCTACTTTCTAACTCGAGTGATTCAACCATTAACCTAGAGCTTAGTCAATATTTCATCCACCTTTCATGGCTCTACCCTCAACTATAAAAGCAAGTCATTTCCTTTATAAATCCATCCCTAGAGCTTTGAGAAAATTACATCCAACTTCTACCAATTTGACATCCGCATCCTTGTGAAATTTGCTCGTAGCATTTGCAAATCCCTTTGGAGGAGTAATATCAAAGAGCATCCACAATCCAATCTTCAACAAGATCAAACAAGTTTAAAAGCTTCTATGATCTTACTTGAGGTTTGTAAGATATCTACAAAGAAGGTATAATATGTGTTTTGTTTTATTTATCTTCTATTATCTGTTATTTTCCTTGTTTACATTTTGGCATGCCCGGTGGGACATCCCACATTTTTTCATATTTTAGTTTATCATTTCATGATTTAACTTTTTTGTGTGTTTCTGTCTTCATTTAACCTTGCTATCAAAATTTTAGGTTCTCAAGTGAAGTACAAAAGCTAAAAAACCAAAAAAAAGCAGTTGTCAAGTCATTTTTCTCATGTTTAAATGTTTCACTAAGAGCACTAGTGTAACCCATCTTCTAGAAGCCATAAATTTTCTCTCGAACTCAAAACGACTGCTTTTTTACGGAAAGGTGTCGAGATGATCTATGCAATGGAAAAATATTTTTGATTTGAACTTATAGAAAAATTGTGGTTTCATTTCTCCTAACACTTGTCATTTTTATAAAATATATAGTATTTTATAATTTTTATTTATTTTTGTTTAAACATAACAACCTCACATGTATGCTCTTTCCTCACACTTTCAAAGTGATCTTAGAAATCAAAATGTGATCATTTCTTATGTGTTTTCATAAATTAATTTTTTCTCTCTTAATCAAATCTTATTCATGTGTATGCTATTTTCTCATGCTTTAAGCAACCTTGGAAATTAGAAACATGGGCTTGATTCTTTCATCTTGTCCTCTACCTCAGAAAACATTCTAACTCTTGTTTACATGACCAGCTCTAAGAGGCCATTATTAAACTACTAATTGCAAGTTGCCTTGAACGTTGTTTTTAAGAAAAGCAAACTAATCGCTGAGTTGCCTTGTCAAAAAGTGGTGATTATAATAATCTCATCTTTTAAACAAGATAAAATGAACAATTCACATTGTATTTACAGGTGTAATTGACAAGGATATTTCCCAACTGCTATAAGTGGGAAGTGCTTTGGCATAAGCCATAAAACTCATTTGAGGAGTACCACAGGAACCCCAAAAGTAGTAAGGATACCACTAAGGATATATGTTACTAGTATGCCTTTGTGAGATTAAAGTCATAGATATCCTTAGTGGTAACCCCAATGTGATTCATTTGAGTAAGATCTTTACTCGGGTTTTCAAAGGGGATAAAGTAAAGTCGACAACTTAGCAATAACATCGCGCTCTGTGGATGTACTATTGACACCTAGTTGAGAGAGCCACCCAGGAAGCCACACATTGTCAAGCCAAGATAAGGTAGAGGCAAAAACAAAACAAAAATAAAAACTCTTTTTTCTTTCTTTATTTTGTTTTATTTCTTTTTTTCGTAGTGTTTCACACTCGTACTTTCATCCTCACCTTCATATCTTTCCATATTTTCCACACACTCCTTGTTTGGATTCATCTTTCACATTTGTACCTTTTCATAGTTTCCAAATAATCCTTATTTGGATCCACTTTTGTCTCATTTTCACCTCTACACATGAGTCTAAGTCTTAAGTCTCGGACACCCATATCCAAACTTGAGCACTTTCATTCTTATTCATCTAATTCTTGACATCGTGATACTCACTTTATCATAGTCAAGCACCATCGTGATCACCTTGATCCATCATTTTCATAAGTCTTAAGTTTTACATTTACCTTTATTGAACTTTAAGCATTTCATTCATCTTGCGTTGTCACATCACTTTGTTGAATTGTCGACATCTTCAATATTTTCTGTAATCCTCTCTTTTAGAGAATTCACTTTTCCCTCATTTGAGATCCTTCACTTTCCTTTCATCTCTTACATTCACTTTATCATTATTTGAGTATCATCCTTTCATTATTTAGTCTCCTCTCTTAGCACTCATCATGCTAAAATTTGATCACTTTCATCATCTTTCAGGTCTCCTCTCTTAGCATGCATCTTGTTAAGAGTTGAGCACTCTCGCCATCTTTCTAGTCTCCTCTCTTAACACCCATTTTGTTAAGAGTTGAGCACACTAACCTTGTCAAAGTCTCGTCCCCTTTGTACATTCACTTTGTCAAAGGTTTGAGCACATCACTTAACTCATACAATCATCCTCCCATCTTAGCATTTCTTTTGCTAAGAGTTCCATAATCATACTTTCGCTTTCCAAGCTTCTTCTCTTCATCCACCTTGACATTCACATTGTTAAGGGTCGAATCTAACAAAACATTTCCTCTTCATCCATCATATAATTCATGTTGTTAAGAGTTTATGCTATCAAATCATTTCCAATCCTCGTTTATTGCATTCACTTTGTATGGAATTGAGTAACCTCTTTTCATCACTAAGTCTCTTCTACCTTAACACTCTCTTTGTTAAGTGTTGTGTAACTTATATTTTCCCCTCTTCCATATTTACATTCACGTTATAAAGGGTTAAGTAATCTATCATCATTTCACACTTCTTTCATCTTAACATTCACATTGTTAAGGGTTGAACCAATCAAATCTTTTCAATCTCACTTCCTTCTTAGCATTCATGTTGTTAAGGGTCACATCGTTCAATCGTTTCTTCCCCTCTTCCATTCTAGCATTCACTTTATTATAGGTTGAGAACTTTTCATCTTCTCTTCCACTCTAGCATTCACTTTGCTATAGTTTGAGTACGTTTCTAACATTTTCACCTCTTCCATCTTAGCATTCACTTTGTTAACGGTCAAACTTTCCGGACTTTACACCTCTTCCATCTTGGCATTCACTTTTCTAAGGGTTGATTTCTTCAATCGCCCATTTTTCTTCATTCTCCCCATTTTTAATTACAATGGTGGATTCACACAACTCTTCATTTGCTCACGAATGGAAATGATGAAGGACACTATTTTGGGTATGCAAAAACAACACAAACAATTTAACTTTGATGAATTGTGTCCTTACCCTTTCAGCATGGACATATTATACACACCCTTTCCAAAATATTTTAAGACACCCAAATTTTACAAATACAAGGGCAAAATCGATCCTAGAAAGCATATCAAATAATTTTCCATAGCATGCCACAAAGTGGCATATAACGATATCTTTCTCTTATGCCTTTTCCCTAGAAGTCTAGGAGGACAAGCTTTGGACTAGTTCTTACACCTTCAAAGGGATATATCACCACCTTTGCAGACCTCTCGGATAATTTCATCAAACATTTCTCTTTCAATTTTGCCTCCAAATTCACCTTGACTCAAAGAAAATAATCCCTCATTGCTAAAGGCTTGATCAAGCCTCATTCTCATGACCATGGGCACAATGAAAATACTATAAATCACAACACTAGCACTCATCACGATAAATCTTGGTATGTCAATAGTAATGGCGTGATGTCATCAATGATGGTGTCACGGATAATTAAAAATTGCACAATGTACATGAACAATCAATCAAAAAATCCAGTCATACAACCTAAGCAAAGACACCACTCCATGCAAAGTCAAACATCAGTTTACACCCCTTGGAGAAAGTCTCTCTAGTGTCTTTCATCAACTAAAAGAGGATAGGATGATCAGATATCCGATCACAATGCCCTTTCCTGAAGGGGAACCGAATCCATATTAGTACAAACCCAATACCTACTATGATTTTCATTTCATTGATGGCCACTCTATATATAGATGTGTGTGGTTTAAAAATTATGTCCAAGACTTAATTAATGATGGAGAGATCTTTGTAAAGCTCGATGAAGCTATCGCACCTAAAGACACGTCAACTACCAAAACTTCTAAAGAAGAGAGTTGAATGTTTCCCAAATTCATGTACATCACGAAACTCTACGAGATCATGACAACAAAAGTCAAGTATTTCTAACCTAAAACCAATCCATTTCTTCTCTGATTCTCTTCCTACAATTCAAACAAACATTGAACCTATTTTGGACAACGACCTTATAACACCAAACGTGAGCTTGACGTTACTTAAAGACTCCCTTTTAACCCTTGATATAACTCATAAATCTACAAAAAGAGGGTCCATCATCCAACACCATTGACATTGACTCTATTCTTTCGGTCTTGCTAGCTCCTAAACCTAACATCTCTACTCTGGTTGTTAAAACACAACCACAACAATTTTTTACACTTGTACCAATGCAACCTTTTGTGTATCATCATGCCTCAAATGATCAATCTTGTCGGTACCTCATCAACGATGACTCTTACATGTAAATACATTTACATTTGTACACTCCATGAGTTACATATACCCAGGAATATCCTTATACAACCTTTTCAAGATTTAGTTGAAAATCTTTTGTCGAATCAATTAATCCATAACCTCGATGGAGTAACATTGCATATTTTCTCTATATAGCCTATAAGGAGCCTCGGGTGTACATTTAGGGATCAATCCTTCATTCCTTGCATTCTTCCACTCACATGTGAATATGAATCTCAACATATTCCTCACATTGATAATCTTCCTTTAACATCACATAGATCACTAGATCCCATCGAATATTTATCCAATCACACATCCTTTGACTTGGACCTTTTCCTCCCAAGTCTCATACTTTAGGACTCATTGAAACCTCAAATTCCCTCCTTTTACTTGGATCTCATCCTCCTACGTCTCGTATTATAGGACTCATCAAATATTTCAATTATTTACTTTGACTTGGACCTCATCCGCTCAAGTCTCATAAATACGAACTACTTCAATCATGGATTCATAAAAAATATTTCGATTCTTTCCTTTGACTCATACCTCATCACGCCCAAGTCTCATAATTTAGGACCATTCAATTTTAATAAACATGGACCTCTCTCCTAATGAGTCCATTGAATACCTCCATCCATCAAAATTCAAAAAAATCAAAAGCATAAAAAGAAAATAAAACTCCATCTTAAGCCTTTTCTTAAAGCATTGTTTGAAAATAAAAAGTGAAAAAGTAGGTGCAAATAACATTAAACATTACACCTATTTGTAAATATTTTAATCATACCATTATCATATCTTCACATTCTTCACCTATCAAACACAAGTTAAACTTGTTCCTCTTGGGCATTGTGTGTCTCATCCTTGTTATGGTTTCTACCATTTTAGATCTTTTTACCTATGGTTTTGTCTCGAAGCTTACTAATGGAAACTCCTCCTTTCAAATAAGATCTCTCTTTAACAAAAATCTCAATATATCTACATATTGAAACTATCACACCCAAAGACTGTTACTACTAAAAATTCTAAAGAAGAGTTAAACGTTGCCTAAACTCATGTACATATCAAAACTCTACTTTAAGTGAGATCACGACAACAAAATTCAATTGTCTCTCACCTAAAACCAATCCATTTCTTATCTGATTCTTTACATAGTTCAAATAGAAATTGAACCTATTTGAAAAACTACCTTCTAACACCAAATGTGAGTTTGACGTTACTTCAAGACTCCCTTTTAACCCTTGATATAATTTTAGACTTGCAAAAGAGGGTCTATCATCCAGCACCATTGACATTGACTCTATTCTTCCCTTTGTTGGCTCCTATGCTTGACATCTCTAGTCTGGTTGTTGAAACATAACCACAACAAGTTTTGACTCTTTGCATCAACACATCCTTATGTATCTGTCATGCCTCAAATGATCAATCTTGTCAACATCTCATCAATGATGACCCTTACATGTTAAGACATCTACATGTGTACACTCCATGAGTTATGTATACCCAGGAATATCCTTATACAACCTTTTCAAGCTTTAATTGTGAATATTTCATTGAATCAATTAATCCATAACCTTGACTGGGCAACATTGCATATTTGCTCTCTGCAGCCTATAAGGAGCCTAGGGTGTACATTTAGGGATCAATCATTTGTTCCTCACATTCTTCCACTCACAGGTGAAAATGAATCTCAACATATTCCCCATATTGACAATCTTCCTCTAATATTGCATAGATCTTCCAATCCCATCCAATATTTATCCAATCACACATCCTTTGACTTAGACCTTATCCTCCCAAGTCTGGTACTTCAGGACTCAATTAATCCTTGGATTCCCTCCTTTGACTTGGATCTCATCCTTCTAAGTCTCGTATTGTAGGACTCGTTGAATATTTTGATTCTTTCCTTTGTCTTGGACCTCGTTTGCCCAAGTCTCATAATCTAGACTACTTCAATCATGGATTCATATAAAATCTTTCGATTCTTTAATTTGACTTGGACCTCATATGCCCAAGTCTTGTAATTCATGACCATTCAATTTTAATAAAGATGGACCTCTCTCCTAATGATTCCATTAAATACCTCCATCTGTCAAAATTCAGAAAAATTCAAAAGCATAAAAAGAAAATAAAACTTCATCTTAAAGCATTATTTGAAAATAAAAAGTGGAAAAGTAGATGCAAACATGGTTAAGCATTCCATCTATTGGTAGATATCTTAATCATACCATTCTCATATCTTCTCATTATTCACATATCAAACACAAGTTATACTTGTTCCTCTTGGGCATTATGTGTCTCATCCTTGTTATGGTTTCTACCATTTCAAATATTTTTACCTATGGTTTTGTCTCGAAGCTTACTGATGGAAACTCCTTTCAAATAAGATCTCTCTTTAATAGAAAGCTCAAACTTCTTTATTCGGTCCTTTTTATCATCCATCTCAGTCTATGATGTTGAACTCTTGCATCCTACTAGTCACATGCAATTGAGAATTGGGAGTAGAATGTTCCTTCCCAACAAACACAATATCGACATACAAGGAAAAATTAAATCAATCTCGAAATACAAAAAAAAATCAATCGACACACTGTGTAGGCACAAAAATTTGGTATCACTACTCTTGATTTCCCATGTGCACATTTTTCACCATGGTCATAGCTAGACCCCCTTAATTTGATTCATTTATTTAAATGACCATCTATTATCCCATCACCTTTAATTCTTGTTAATTAGCTAATTACCCCTAATTATATTTCATCTCTCCTAATTAGCTAATTACCTCTAATTGGCTTTCTTTGGGATGCTTTTATCCCTAACCACCTAAATCCACATCCCTATGCTTTTTCTAGCTTTTATCCTACCCATCTTTATCTATTATATACCCATTACACTTCCCTAAACAACCCTTACCCGCCTACATGTTTTAAATCACTTATCCCAATCTCTAAAAGCCCCATATCTCGAGTAAATCAGTGATTTTACCATCTAAGGAAAGGTTGTTCGTAGTCAGAGGCAACCCAATCAGGTCATCATCGACCCTATAAGACTGATTTCACCCCCTTCCAAAAAGAGACACAACTTGAGCTTTCTTATATTGTGCGAACTTATCTTGAATTTGAGCATCCTTACAGTTGTGTCAACCCTCTTGGAGTCCATTCGAGCTTGTTTTACACTACTTACATAACTTTGGGAGGTTCACTTTGATTTCATTTTTATCTATGATATCATATTTTGATTTCCATTATTATCTTGTAGAATATAACTTCTTTCAAGTCTAGTTCTTGTCGAGTTTAGTTTGTTTCTCCGAGGCCATTCTATTTACAAGTTTCTTATTCATCTCATCCACCTTCGACATTGTTTTACACTATCAGGTTGTCATCATCACTCCACCGGATCACCATCGACCTAGCCCTATGTCATCATAATTTTTGTTTCAGATTCCTTAAGTGTCGTATGCCTTACGATATATTATTGTTCCTAATTCTCAAATATATCTTCCTGCTCCTCTGTCATCCCAAATTGTTTTTCTGCACTCCATTCACCACTAACCCAACCTAGTTGATGTCAACCGAGTCATGTTTCCATCCAACCCATCCCAATATTTGTTTTCTTACATCCTTTCTATTTTCCTCTTTCGGATCCTCCCTGCAGTTACCAATCATATTTCTCGAGCTTCGTGATCACCTTGCTTGCACTCAGATTCTTACATATCTACATTTTCATCTTGTCGTTCAACCTTCATTAGCTCAAATCACCATTGACCTGCCCTTGTGTAGTGCGGGTTGCCATCGACCCAATCGGGTAAATTTTTTAAGTCAATTTAGATCAGATTAACATGTTTCATCCATTTCTTTCATTTTTGATTATGTTATGTATCAATTTCAACATGTTATCAGATCATCTATCTTTTATTTCACTTTTTTAATCAAACGAGGTTTGATATCCATGAAAGGAAGGTAACACTTCTTGGAATTGGCTTCATCAGGTAGCCCCCGTATATACCATCTAATCAATTTTCCTTCTAGTCTTTCTTGTTTTACAATATCATTAAGCTTGCAGCGAGATCATTCACTTTGCACTCATCCATTTGCATCCATCACGCATTCAAGGTACCTTAAACCCTCACATTTTGGAGTTATTTGATTTTATTTAGTACTAATTCATTAACTTAAAAAGAAAGAAAATTATATCAACATTCTAGCACACCTAGTGGGACCACCCTTTTAGGTGATTCCTTGCATTTCTTGTTATTTTTATGTTTCTTCCATCTTCTACTAACACTATAGGTAAAAGATTCACTTTTTTCTTGTTCGTGTTGTGCTTGATTGCTTGGATTGCTCTCTTCACTTGCGTCTTCTTAAAGATTAGATAAAAAGGAAAAGTGTTCTCCAGGTATTCTTCATTTTTCCTTATTTTCTCCTTTTGTGTCATTTTTCCCTTTCTTGTGTGTTTGTCTTCATCAAAATTTCACATTTGGATTTGGTTTAAAAAAACCCTTTGCATCCTTTCTTGACAACATAGTTTAAGTAGGGGTTAATCGGTTGCATCTCACATTCTATCACACAACCAAAACTCACACATTAATCTACACATCTAGACATCTTCCTACCAGGTGGACTGATTGGGATTTCATCACCCAATAAGAAGTCACCATGGTGTTCTAGCCGTGTTAGAAATCCCTGCTAAACTTAGACCTCATGTACCTTAAGGTATTGTAGACACCTAAACTTCGTATCTCTACCTTTGTTTGTCCTCGTGCGCATATTTCACCATGGTCCTAACTAGACCCCATTAATTTAATTCATCCCCCTTCATTTAATTAAATGCCCACTTATTATCCCATCACCTTTAATCCTCATTAATTAACATTAATTAATTAATCTTCATTAATTAATTAATATCCACTAGCCCTAATGGACTTTCCCTTTAGGATGCTTTTATCCTAAATCTACATCCCTATGATTTTTCTATATTTTATCCTACCCATATTTATCCCCTAACTACCCATGACACATCCCTAAACAACCTCTTCCCCCTATAAGCTTTAAAGCACTTTTCCCATTCTTAAAAACCTGAAATCCTAACTAAATCACAAAATCAACCTCGTTGGGAAAGCTTCCCCATAATCAGTGGAAACCCATCCCATTCATCATCGACCCTATAAGACTGAGTTCTTCCCTTTCCAAAAAATGATACATACGAGATAACAACTTGGCTTTCTTGCATTCTATGAATCCATCTTCGAACCAAAGCATCTCAGGAGTCATGCCAACCTTTTTATAGTCCTTGGAAGCTTTTTTCATCACTCGCATGACTTTGGGAGGTTTACATTACTTTTTGTGCTATCTTACATTATTTCTACTATTATCTTGTTAGATCTAACATCTTGCAGGTTTATCGGCACTTAGAGCTCCATTACCATCCTATTCTTCCATCTTCTTTTGCTTCTGAGTCATTTGTTCAATCCATTTACCTTCGACTTTATTCTACTCTGCTCCAAGTCACCATCGCCCCACCCTAGGTCATCATCGACCCATCACCTTACTACATTTCATGTCTCCAAATCCTTTCTCTATATGTGCTTTGACTATGTCATCCTCTCGTACTTCATATTTGTCATCTTACTTTATTTGTTGCACTAAATAAATCATATCGCACTTTGGTATTCATCGATTCGGATCCTGTGTGCCAACCCATCTACCTAAACCTTTGTTTTCTACCATTTTTGGTGTTTTCTACCTCATTTACTTTTGCGAGTCACTCCCGGCATCTCAGAACTTCTACTTGTGTCCATTTTACATTCAAGTCCTCTGGTCTATATATTTATCTTACTATTCGAGATCCACACACCTAGGTCATCACCGACTGCCTCTGTGTAGTCTAGTTTTCATCGACCAGATTAAGTATTCTTTATTTTATAGCAATTTAGATCATATTTATATGTGCCTTACATTTCTGCATTTCTAGTTTTTGTGTGCCTCGGATTACGCATATTATCATGTATATTATTGTTGTTTTTATCATCCTTTATCAAATATTGGGATTAACATCCGCCAAGTAAGTTAACGCTTCTTGGATCCGAATTTTCTGTCAACCCCCATCTATCATCTAATCCATTTCTCTCTTAGTTTCTTTTTTTGCAAGTCATCATCTTGTAGCGGTGAAATCATTCACTTTTGTGTTCGTTCATCCATATCCATCACACATTTGAGGTACCTTAAACCCTCCATGTTTTGAGGTTATTTAGTTTTCTTCAGTACTAGATCATTAATTTGAATTACTGTGAAAATTATAACAACGAGTATATCGAGGACTCCCAACCATAACTACCCAAAACCAACTCTAGATTGCCATTTCCTAGGTACCTTTGTTATCCATCCCCTTTTTATTTTTCACACTTTCTTAATAAAATAAAGATTAAAAAAAATTGTTGTGTTTGACTTTCTTGATTTAGTTAGTATAAACTTTGTTTTTTGTTTCATGCCCATAGTTACTCATTCGGTAGCCAAGAAAATGGAACAAAACTTTTCCTCAAAACATTTTTATCGTCTCATCTCAACAAACATCCACCATGACCAATGTCTCATATGTGCCCTTGGTTACTTCCTCCATGGGCACCCAACCTCTCATCAATGTTTCTCAAGGACCTTTTTTCAAACTACTACCATAGGTGAGATTGATCATTCCATCCCATCTCGACCACCCACTCCTCCGTCTATCTACATATGAACCTTTTGGACCTCGTATTGTCCCTCATGGTAGTTTAGAGTTCCAGGAGTTTCTCGATGCCAATCCAATATCTCTTCAATATTACCTTCTTAGGAATTCAACCCAACTTCCTATTGATGGTCCACCACTTCAACAAATTTATTCTTATCAGTCAAATCCTAAAACCACCCAACTTCCCTCTTCACAAGTTGCGATGCTTTTCCCTTGAACTGTGAACAGCTTACTACAACCCAACATGATCATGCTTCATCTTCTACTAATCCCCCACCTCATCAAACCACTCATTAGTCACACCCATTCCTCCCAATCTCCCTCCAATCAACACAACTATCACCACATCCATTCCTATTACCTCTTTGGCCACTATCATCACTAGTGTCCCTACCCAATCTACCCAAATATCGCATCCCATGTCTAAACAACATAACCCTTCTTTTCCTCTCACATCACACATACATGTCATTTCTTCCCAACCTCCCATTACAAGTGCTTTGCATTATACGAGTGTCTAATCCACTCCATCAACAATTTCAACCTATCCACACCTACATTCCCACTCATCATTTACCACAACAACCAACCAATCCCAACAATCATATCACATCCCCATATCACAACATAAAACATTGCAACCACCTCCTCAATCTCAACCCATGACTTACATACATCCTTATCAAATAATTCCTCAAACACCCACACATCCACAAACTTATCAACCACCTTATCAAGCTACTTTCCATGCCACACAATCACAATCCCAACCAATCATCACATCAATGATCCATGCATACCTTAATGAATAGGTTGGATAGTCTAGAGGTCATTACCTTAGGACCCAAGGTTACATTATCTTACAAGAAAATCTGTAATGAACATATTCATCATGTTGGTTCTAAATCAAACCTTCCCCCTCATTGGGAGCTTCCCAAGTTTAATAAGTTTAACAACAAGGAATATCCCCAATAACATCTCCACACATTTAGGCATACATGTTACCTTATCGCACATGATCAGGATCTTATGCTTTTCAACTTCTCTATTTCCTTGGGCCGGTTAAATTAGATTGAGTACAAAGGCATTCCCCAACATTCCTTATTCTCCTTCACCCAACTCGTGCAATTTTTCCTAGAGCACTTTTGATTAATATTGCATGCAAAATCACCATCACTAACTTATATGCCATTAGACAATTTGATGACAAGTCTATTATATAATTTTTCACACAATGGTGTGGCATTATAAACCAACTATCATTTTCTCTTATTAAAACAAACTCATCGAACTCTTCTCACGTTCTTGTGTGAAGCATATTTCTTCTACATTACAAATCCAATCATTCCAAACATTGAAGAATCCTTCACCATGGCTCGTAAACTCGAGACTTGTGCCCTTGAGCAAGGCCAACTAAAACTTAAATCAAACAAACCTAAGACCAATTTTACCAAACCATCTACACATAACGATAAATCTAAGAGTGTGGCCAACCAATGTCGTGGTCATTAAGTCTTCTTCACACCTACATCTAGCATGTTTCCTCAACAATGAGCCCCTATACCACCCAACTATACTCCCCTTAGAGAATCATATAGTTCAATATTTGACAAGTTGATGGTAGTTAATCTTATCACACTTCCTCCTATCTGACCATTTGATGAATCTAGACCAAAACCCACATGGTATCATGAGGATCATTCTATGTAAATACCACCAAGTTGAGGACATGATATAGAGAGGTGTTAAACCTTTAAATATCTAGTCCAAAGACTCATTGATCAAGGTGATCTTCAAGTGGACAATCCTAATGCATCTCCTAACCAACCACTTGACATATTTAAACAACCATTCCCTAACCATGCACCAACAAGTCAAGCCACCACTTCTTCTACATCCCAAGCACCCAACGCTCATACCATAAACACTCTCCACACTATTGATCAAGATCCTACCCCATCAACAACCTCACCTTCTTCATCAAATATCACATCCACCTCTTTAGACATTGATCCTACATCTACATCCATCAAAACTTATCCCCATAACCACACCAATCACACCCACATCTATCCCAGACATCTATTCCCACATCCACACATGTTGCATCTCCCCATTTGTAAGCATATCAATGATGCCCCTTGAAACATTTATGAAACAACCATTCAATTCTACATCCACCATTGAACCAATACCTATATCTACTTCATCACCTACATCTACTTCACCACTTATCACATCCACTTCATTGGATTCAACTACTTTATCTACATCTATTCCACCTTTACCCATTATACCATCCTTAACATCAATCCCAATTCCTCTTTCGCACTTTTACCTACACCACCACATCAACTATTGTGACCACATCTACATCACCTCCTCCTTCCACATCACTTTCATCATTTGAAGAATTTTGAAATCACTTCGACTTCAACTCATGAAGCAACTTCAATGATCCTCCCATCTCATCTACACAATCAAACACTTCTACATCAAACCAATCTTCTCCTTCTTTAGACTTCATCATGCAAAAATACTCCCTCCACTTGTAACACCACCTTCAGACCCTCTAGTTGAGATTGTGGTCATCCCTCCCAAGGGTGCTTCTTCACAAACCAAATCTAGAACCCTTGGCACATTTCCTCAACATTCCTTTCATGTCCTCATAAGAAAATCAACATCCCCACCTAAGACCAAACAATCCAATGCCACATCATCTATCTTAGGACCACATCCATCTCTTCTAGGACCAGCCCCTTCATAAAAAACATTTCAACCAATCAATCAACCCAAGCCAAAATCATCCAACACTTCTTCTTCTAGAACACCAATCATCAAAATAAACCAAGACATCAAAAAAATACTCAACTCCACACTTGACATCCAAATCATCTCAAGCATCCACCTCTTCCTCCAAATCAAGACATCTCACAAAAGACAAGACACCTCCTAATACCTTGGTTGAATCATATGTGGAGGTCCTCAAACTTACTCCAAATTTCCACCATCACGCTTCCACCTATTAAGGCCTTTGACCCAAATAGTAAGAATCCATCGTGGTTTGATTCCAACCTCATCTGCGCCTACCATCATACCCATGGACATGACACTAAACATTGCAAAGCACTCCAAACCATTTTCCACAACATCATTGAGGAAGATGACCTTCTTCTTGAGGCAAATCAATCTCCTCCTTCCACATCCATTCCAACATCTACACCTTCTACCTCATCCATCCAATGCAAAATTACCCCATTCCTCATGGAATTTTGCGGCCATCCCACCTCCAAATGACGATTATTTTGAGGATGGTCCCCTTTATTCATCAATTTTGTTTGGATATCCACTTGATCCGGTCCACATGATCCTAAATCAACATCCCAACCAAAATCCAAGACCTTTTGTCACCATTCCTCCTCCTAAGGAGTTCACCTCATCATCAAAACCTAAGGTTTCTATCTTAGCTACCCCTTGGCCTATTGAACAAAGTATCATCAAAAACTTCATCATGCCCCTAGTTAAGATGTCACTTTATGAGCTCATCCAAATCTCTAGACCATAGATAGGCCCTCATTGAAGCCTTGAAGTGTATTCCAACATCTAGTGATGAGGCTCATCCCTTTGCATCTCTTGTAGGAGCACTCACAACTTTTGTTGCTATCTCATTCAATGATGATTGAGATTTCATACATCACACCGGAAGAACATGACCTTCCCTTTTCATCATGGTTAGGATCAATGATACTTTCATTTGATGATCCATGATCGATAATGGGGAAAGCATTAACATCATCCCATCACATACCTTGATCACTCAAGATCCCAAAATCCACCATCGCCCAAACACCCACGGTCCCTTCAGCCTTCAATGATGCAATCACTCCCACCTTGGGAACAATTTTCCTTCTATCTATATTGGTGAGAATCTCCTCCATGAGGTCTTCTACATCATAGAAGGATAATTTTAGTACAATGTTCTCCTTGGATGACCTTGGATCGTGTTATGTGTTGTGTCCCCTCTACACTTCATCGTTGCCTTAAATATGAGCATGAGGGGAAGATCTTGACACTTCTTGGGGATGCTCCTCCCTTCCAAATGTGTAACATGACCTATTGACCTAATGATGTCCTTATTCCCAAGAACGATTCATTTGCACCATCCACCAACTCATCCATTTCTTCATCAAACTTCCTAATGATGACTCCCTAGATAAATTAATGGACAAACTCACATTGGGGGAGTATCATCTTCTTACACTCAACACCTTCCCACTCCTCACCATCTTAGTAAACCTAACCAAGCTCCAATGTATCAACCCAATGTGGGGATATCATTCCTTTTGGCCTACCACATCTTTAGACCAACCTCATCTATGGTGGTTTGACACCCCTTCTTCTCACATCGTTGATCATCCCACATGCAAACCTTATACTTGTGGTTTTGGCTTCCTCAAAAAACCATCATTCACCCACACCTATCTCCATCATTGTGCATGGAAGGGATTGACATGGGACATTATGAGCATGGGCCACATGGCCTTATTATCAATCAATTTTGCAAGCCTCATGAAAATTTTGGGTTAGGCTATCAGGAGCAATCCTCTAACCCCACTTCACCATTTGAGATGTGCATGGACATGCCTTCTCCATCTTCTCCATCCCATGAGTCCATGGATATGGATGACACTATGTCTATTTCCTCTGATTTTTTTTTAGTCTCCACCATCACCTTGGGACCGGTCACTTATCAGTGTGAAAATAAGACTAGGTCCCTTCCCCTCCACCATCCAGGAGATGATAGAAGAAGACTCTTCTACCATCGACATTCTTTAGTGTGCCGATGATGACACCATTTTTCCCACATGGGGGAAAAGGATTCTTATCTTCATAAGACCTTACCATCTGACACATCCACTCTTCTCAATAAATCCACCATCGACATCAATATCGGGACTCCCCAAGAGCCTCACATCCTCAAAATGGGTCAATCCCTTGATCCACATGAGCTTGAGTCTTTCACCACATTCCTCTCTCATCATATCTAGGCATTTGCATGGTCATATTCATACATGTCAAGTCTTAACCCTTCTATCATCATCCACAATATCATCACCTTTCCTAATGTAAAATTGGTTAAGCAAAAGCTTTGCCTGCATGCATCCTCGAGTTTCCCTCCTTGTCAAAGAGGAGTTACAACGTATTCTTTCCGCCAACTTCATCATCCCCATTGACTATCCCCAATGGGTTTCTAACATCGTACCTATCACTAAAGCATCTAGAAAGCTTCGTATATGCACCGAATTTTGAGATCTTAATCTCTCTTGCCTAAAGATGACTTCCCTCTTCCCAACATCGATCAACTTGTGGATCTTACCATAGGTCATGAGATGTTTTCTCTTATGGACGTTTTTTCTAGTTATAATCAGATTCTCATCATTAGAAGACCAACATAAGACCTCTTTCATCACCCCTTAGGGGACCTTTTCTACCGCGTCATGCCCTTTAGTTTGAAAAATGTTAGAGCTACCTATTAGCAGGATATGACTTACATTTTTCATGATCTCATCCACAAAACTATAGAAGATTATGTCGATGATATTTTAGGTAAATCTAAACATCTTCATGACCATATTTATTCTTGAAGTCCTTTTCAAGCCTTATTCATTTTTTCCTTCATCTCAATCTAGCCAAGTGTGTGTTTGGAGTGTTAACTAGTAAAACATCTTGGCTTTATCATATCTATTAGGGCATTGAATTTGACCCCTGCAAAAATAAAATCAATCATTGAAATTCTCCTCCTTCCAACCTTAAACAACTTTGTAGTCTTGAGGTTGACTTAATCGGTCTGTTGCTTCATCTCCCAACTTTTAGATCATTTCCAACCCTTTCATCATCTTCTTCGTAAAGACATAGACTTCAATTAGGATCATAATTTCTAGAAGGATTTTGATGACCTTAAGTAGTATCTCTTATCTCCATTGTTACACACTCCACTGAGGGAATCCTTTTATCTATATATCTCTGCTACTGATCATGCTCTAGGGATATGTTAGCACATTGTGATGACCAAGGTCGTGAGTAGGTCGTTTATTACATCAGTTGCACCCTTCATGACTGTGAAAATTGCTACACTAAAGCTGAAAATATATGTTTCACTCTATTTTTTCCACCTCTAAGCTTCGACATTATCTTCTCAATCATAAGACTTATGTCATTACTAGCTTTCATCTTCTTAAGATGATGCATTCTAAACCGTATCACAATGATCGTATCACTTGATGGCTCATGCTCATGACCGAGTTCGACCTCAAGTTTATTTCTCAAAAATACATTAAGGGCCAAGCTATCACAAACCAATTAGTTGAAGCCCCTCTTCCTAGTATGCATCTTCCTCATGAACAATTTCCAGATGAATCCATCAATCACTTTTACCATGAGGAGGATACCCTTAAGATGACCCTCTTCTTTGATGGTTCTAAGTGCTAGAAAGGGGAGGTGTCGAGTCGTTCTCTTCCCTCCTGGGGATGCTCTTATTCCCCTCGCAAACAAGCTCAATTTTGAGTGCACAAACAACATGGCAAAGTATGAAGCCCTTATCTTAGGTCTTGAAATTGTTGCCTTTCTTGGTGTTCAAATTCTTGACATCTATGGAGATTCTGAGCTTATTGTCAAACAAGTTATGGGTGAGTATCAATGTAAAAATGATACCCTTCAAAAATATAGAGATATCATCCATATCCTCCTTGAGGATTTTGACTTTTACACTATCCAGACCGCTCTCCTCGATTGTCCAATCGTTTTGTTGATACGATTTCATCCCTCGCATCTCTCATCCCATAGACAATAGAAGAATCCAAACTTTCTATTTTCATTCATCGTAGTGATTGACCATTCCATGACCTACCTCACATTAATCTCATTAAATCTAATTCATTGGATCTTTGGTATTCCCAAATTTTTGATTATCTATCCAAATCCATCATTCCACCTGATCTATCCAAAACACTAAGAGGTCTTTCCTTCAATGCACCTACCACTATGTGATACTTGGCGACATCTTTTATAAGCACAAATTTAATGGTATTCTCCTTCGATGCCTTAAATTCCATGAATATTTTGTGTTATAAAAGAAGTCCATGATGGTATTTGTGGTGGAAATTTTAGTGGCTTAGCCATTTCTAAGCGTGTTCTTCGTCTTGGCTATTATTGGCCTTATCTCAATCATGATTGTTTTGAATATGTTAAGAAATGCATTAAATGTCAACAACATTCCAATCATATTTGTATACCTATTCAAGCTTTACAGGTTGGCTCAGGATCTTTAGCCCTTCTCACAATGGGGCCTTGATCTCATTGGTCTTATCAATCCTTGATCTTCATAGGAACATCATTCTAACATCATTGCAAGTGAATACTTCAACAAGTGGGTAGAATCAATTCCTCAACTCCACTAAATTTGGTCCAATCATTAATTTTATCTACCAACATATCATTTTTCATTTTAGCATTCCTCACAAACTCATCACGGACAACGAAAGTCCTTTAAAAACAAAGATCTCAAGAAATTTTGTGACTCATTCAATATCCAACTTAGTTTCTCTTCTTCTTATTATCCTCAAGCTAATGAATAATCCAAAGCCACTAATAAACTCTTCGTAACATTCTTGCAAAAACTATTGATCAATCAGGTCATAGTTGGCACCTTCATCTCCCTTTTGATCTTTGGGTTTATCGCATTAGCATCCACACTTTGTCGTCAGTACTCGATTTTGCTATCGGCTATGATGGGAACTATCTTCTCCCCTATATAGGAAATTTAATGATGTGATACACATCCTCCATGGTGATGGTCATCTCACCAGTCTTGAACCAAAAAGTGTTTGTCTGTTAGTCCCATCTCTCAACCAAATCTATCATCAACCCTACATCTCGTGGGATCCTCTAATAATAATGGAATCCTCATAACCCCACAAGCTTTGCTAAGTGATACCACTCAAAGCATCAATCTGCATCTCCTTTGATCTGCTCTAATAGATCCGACACTCGGTCTCTCAAATATAAGGTCTCAGCGGTCTCTGATCACTAATAAAGCAGAGAAACATCATATCCTTTCACCATTAAACTTCATCTACCAAAAACCAATTCAATAATCAACCAAATAATCGACCACGGTTGGCGCTAACCTAGGTTGAGCTGCATGCATGCGGGGTTTGATCGACACGCCTTAGGGCAGTGTGAACGGAAACCCATTTGAGTTAAGCGCCAACCGCTCTTCAGCGTCATCTCTTTTCTAAAAAAATGTAAAAAAAAATAAAACATAAAAATAAATTAAAATACAAGTGTGGGTTTCACTACTCACCATCCTACGCACCCTACAGTGTTTCTGGTTTGCTTTTATAACCTCCATCTCTCAGTATTCATTTTTAGCTCTTTGCTCTCGATCATCAATTGCACATGTGAAAATAAGCATCGTCGGCCCACCCTCGGGATTATTTAGCCATCGAACACCAATTCATTTTCGACCCCCTTAGGTTTTCATTTATCGGTCTTAGTCATCATCAACTCACCTTGGTAGCCCTTTTTTTGGCTTTACCTCCTCCTCTTGTGTCCTTTGTTATGGCCTCATCTTTTTTCTCTCTCAAAGTCCACCTTTTTTTCCATATTTACTCCCCCTTGGGAATTTTATTCATCACTTTTTCGTATTTACTATC
>CM031235.1:3499408-3595727 GCA_018340775.1 Taxus wallichiana var. yunnanensis | reverse complement strand
TCTATAACTCCACCAAATAGAGCCTTATCAACACCTCCTCCTAGTAGGCCATTCTTTCAATCAAGAAGGGTGCTTAGGCTGATCAAGATAGCACATCAACAACCAAGAAGAAGAGCCAGGAAGTCTATAACTCATTTGGGGGTGTTGTGCTTTTACACAAACAAAAATAGTTGAGGCGTTTCGTCCTTGGGAGGAATGACAATAATTTCTACCAGAGAATCTAGAGGTGGTACTGATAGAGGTGTAGGAAGGAATATTTGTTCATTGGAATCTAAGGAAGGTGAAAATTGATTTGGTTGTCGCTGATGAGGTAGAAAGATTATTTGAAGTTGAATCCATTTGAATTTCTTTTAAAGGTTCTTCAAACAATGTAGGAGGGGAGGACAATGTGGATGTGGTCTCAATGACTGATGTAGTAGGTGCAAGAACTAGGATTGGGTCTATGGTTGGAATTATGGGTAAAGATGGGATAGATTCGGATGATGTAGTTTGTGAGGTATATTCGGATGTGGAATCAATGGTGGTTGTGGGAAGAGGTGTTGAGGTGAACATAGAAAATATTGAGGTTAGTGTGGGGGTGAGGGTTAATGGATTGAAGAAAGGGGGAGCTTCTAGTGAGGTGGATATGGTGGTTGATGAAGAAGGTATATCTATGGATGGAACTGAATTTATACCTGTAGTATGTATAGTATTTATGGTGTGGGCATTGGGAACTTGCGATGTAGAAGCAGTGGTGGTTTGACTTATTGATGTGGGTGTATGGTTTGGAAATGGTTATCATCATCATCCTTCCCTTGAGCACATAATCCATACAAATCCCTTGTCACTAGGAGACTTCACTCCTTGACATTGTTTTGTCTACCTTCTTCATATTCATATAATATATACTAATTCTATCCCAATTCTCATCTCATTTTGAGTCCACCATTGTGGCCATGTTTATGCCTCTATTGAGGCACCATATATTTCATCAAAGTCCTCCTTTGAGGCCATGTTTGTCTCTCCATTGATGGAAATTTTTCTTGAAGTCCACCATTATGGCCATATTTGTGTCTCTTTTAGGCACCATCTATTTCATCAAGTCAACCATTATGGCCATATTTGTGTCTCTCTTGGGGCACCATTTATTTTCACCAAAATCTACCATTGTGGTCATATGTTCATTTCCTTCAGGGAATAGTTTTATTTCCTACTTTTCTATCATCTCATCTTATTACAAATTCATTGTCTTTCCTCTCATGGTGGTAGACCAGAGATAGAACCTCTTAATGCATTGCACTTGCGACCGAGTCTCTTTGTTAGTGGTAAACCATAGATAGAACCTCTTAATGCATTGCACTTGCGACCAGTCTACTATTAGTATATCTACAAGTGAGCACTTAGTCATATCCTTAGATCATCCCTCCATCCTTATCCCCTTCCATAGCCCCTTTCATTTTTCATTGTAATGATCTGAATCATGTGGTCTACCTTCACTACTTTGATATGACCCCATAACCATTACATCCATCACCCTCTCATTCTCCTATTGCAGCCATGAAAATTGTCTAGGGATGTTTTTGGTAAATTCATTATCCCCTCCTAAGTGGTTTACTTAGATATTCCCATCTCTCTCCCATGCAAACCTAAAATTCATGTATGTAAAAGGTAAAATCAAAGTCATAAAAAATAGTCGATCCCTCGAAGGACAACTATTCATGTAAAAAAGAAAAGCATACAAATCAAAATAAAAGCAAAATCAAAAGAAATAGGTGATCCCTTGAAGGATGGCTATCATATATATTAATCTTGCCATCCATATTATGTATATAGTAGACCATACCCTTGAAGGATGGATACTCTATTATTATGACATCTGAAATGTTTCCCCAATTGATCAACCTTCATTTTATAAACATTTTCCAAAATATTCCCGCGTTGATAAGATTTATGCTATTGTTCTTTCCCTTTTGTAGAGTTGGGGAATAGACTTAAGGCACACCACCTTTGGAGAACCTTATTTCCACATACAAGTTACATCTCAAATCCCATTTTCATGTCAACATTAGATTACGAGCATCTTTCATCCATAATACCCTCACGGTCTTTTGGTATAACTAACTATCCTTGGTTATGTATTAACACTTGATATTGGCTATAAGTGTAATTCCTTAAGTGGTAACCTTTCTTATTTATCTCTAATCCATTTTGAAACATAGTTTCCCTATATGACCCTACTACAATTATGTTCCATTCATATCATCAAGGTAAAATCTTATCAAAATCACATCAAATTTCACACTATGGATTCTATATCTATCCATAATATTCATGAATGCACTCACAAATAAACTTTTTGGTTTACGAATTCTACTTGATTTTCATTGTAGTTTATGAATCCTACTTGAGGATCCTTCTCAAGGTAAGTTCATTATCTTGCAGCTCCTTATCTCCCAACATGTTCAAAAATTTCTTTGATCCATTGTTCCTCGCTCCACATTTCCACTCATCCCCATTTGTCTCCACATCATCCTTCTCTCCTTTCTATCCCCTTGCGCCATGCCAAATATATTACTTGTCTTTCCTCTCGAGTTTAATTTTTACTCTTCTTACCTAACCATCCATACAAAAGAATCTTATTTAAGGTATATCTTATTCCTTAGATCCTCCCCTTTGTATAAGCTTTTCCACCATTTCCTCTTTCAGCGGATGACAATCACCATCACAAATTTATTTCCAATCCTCCTTTTCCACTTAACATTTTTACATCATCACGCCCACCACATGGGCATCCCAATTAAGGATTTCCCTTAAATCTCCATCTACACTACATATATTTATTCATCCACTCATGACAAACTTCTTTTTTCCTTGTTATGACCTTGATATCACCTCATTTCATCTCTTGTTCCCTTTTGGTATACACCACTTGGTATTTTCATCATTATTCTTCTTCTTCGGCTTGGAAATCCTACTTAACCATCCCCATCGTAGGAAATCTTACTTAAGAGTTTATTTTAAGAATGGTTTGACATCTAACTCTTCCACCTTCCATCATATCTTCCTCATCTTCTGTCTCTTGCTTCTTGTCATAATTGTACACTCAACCAACCATTCCACACTGTATCCAATACAATGTTGTCTTTCTCCTTCCATATCGTCCTTTGCCGGGTTGGTGATCTGACTTAACTCCTCTTACAAAGCATGACAATATTACTTAAAATTCCCTCTTAAGCATGATCTATCATCCTACACTCACCCATCACTCAACATTCTCTCCATATATATTTTCTCATCATTCCCCATCATCACATCCTCTCACCTCATCTTCCATTCTCACAAACACCACTTCCTCCTTGCCATGTTTTCATCTCTATCATCCATCGCTAGGTAATATTACTAAACCATTGCTTCTCCATTCATTTCGTGTCTTGTTTCTTTTTTTTCTCTCATTCATTCTCATCTAATGCATCCTTTCCTCACCTTCATCTTCCTACACATTATTATCCCTCCTTTCTTTACTCTTTCCACTCCATATTCTAGATTTATCCCATATATCTACCCCCATACTTACCCATCATTGTCATTGATCTTCTATTTCAGTGTTATTTATTATCGAGTACTTCTCCTAAAAATCACTCATCCCCATTCTATATAGCATGGATCCTTCTCTTTTATCTTCCCCATTATATCTTCATTCCTTCCTCCCTTTGTACCCCGATCATTATTAGGGGACTTATTCTAACGTCTCTTCATTGGCATTCCCCCTTCCATTCCTCTTTTAATTTCTTCCTTGTCTTATATTTTGTCCCCTCATTTCCTATTGATCATTATCGGTGGATATATCCTAACATCCATTCATTTGGCATTGCATCTCCTATTTCTTCTTTGTCTTAATCATGCACCTCTCTATATTTTATGGTCATCAACTTATCCTCATCTCATGCATCTCTACTTCTTTTCCAATCTGTGTCATTCCTCCCCTCAAGCTTCTCTTTACGTTCCTTATGCTTCTCACTCTTTATCAAATATCTCCGTTCTTGGTTCCCTTCCTTCTGCATAATTTTCTCCATTGTCTACTTTTCCTTTCTTATCCTCATCTTATTTCACTTTCTCTATATCATCCTTCTCCTCGTTTTACCTTCCACTTCTTCCTTACTTCCCCTTGATAACCCGACTCTTTAGCATTGTCCCATATCCTTTATCATCTCACCATCCACATGCATTTCCATGCAATCAGTTCCATATTCTTTGCCTTGGATTTCCTCACTATGATCGGTTCCTTCAATTTTCTTTTCTCTATCATCTCTTTTGTTTTCCATTACTTCTCTACCTTCTTTGCTTCATCCTCCTTCACACCTTTCATTTTAAATAAATCTCTCCTTTTTCATAATTTGACCCCTCTGCTCTTTCCTTTTGTGTCCTTTATTTCCCACTTTCTCTATAATCCTTCGTTGTTATCTTCTTCCTCCCCTTTTATTCCTTCTTTTCTCCTCCTCCATCTCTGTCCCTCTATTCATTACACTCCTGTCACCTTCACATTTGGTCTTTCTTAATCTTCTCATAATCAACCAAAGTCCTCCTGTCCATTCCCTTTTCTCTTTCTCATTACATCCTTCACCACATCCTCTCACACTGGTATTCATAGTCAATGCTAATGTTTCTCTGTTTATGTACCACCTTCAATTCATTACATACCATCTCATTCTTATCTTTATAGCATTGACCTCTTCTATTTTTGAGAACCATGTCACATCTTTTATCTTCGTCGGTCCTCTAGTAGGGGCATCATCATATCTCTGTTTTTAAGAATCTCTTCCCACCTTCTTTGACACTATTTTCTTGGAGGATACCATAAATACCATCACCTATCCGATCTTGTTCTCTTCTAAGAATATTTTCCTTACTTTTATGCAAAATTATCTTGAATTCTTATCCTACTTATCGAACAAGTAGGAATTATTTTATTATTTTTACCTTCTAATCTACTAACACTGTAGACACTAAAATTAGGTCACACTCCCCTTTCCTTCATCACATTCACCTAGCCATGGCCCCCTTCACCCCATTAATATTAATTTAATTAAATTAATTCATTATCCTCACCATATTTATTATTTAAATATCTTAATTTGGATAATATCCACACATACACCTCACCTAGACACCTCATCAAGCCAACTCACCGTAAGACCTATTCTTAGTAAGTTGCCATAACTAACTAAGACTTACCCAAACCTAAAAATCAATGCCTACATTCTCTCTAACCACATTCCTACATGCTTACAAGAGGCTTCATGTCTAATCCATGGGTTAACAACACAAGATTTGAGAAAATCAAGAGGATCTCCCTAGTTTAGTAAACCTAGGAAATCCCACCTTGACCGATGACTTACCGGTTACCCCTAACGTCGCCGGTTAAGCCAGAACTACCATCAATTACCCTTTTAACCCCCAAAACAACCTTATTTTCAAGGTTGAAAAGATTGGAAAAAGGTTGTGAAAACATTAGCACATCCCTAGAGAGATATCACATCTTCTGAGATGAATTCTAGTGAGAACATGCATGCAAGGAAGGAGATCAAGCATTTTCTCCTGCACAACCATCCAACACTCACTCCAACACTAATGATTGATCAATCAAGCAAAAAGGAATGCACATGCAGCCCATGTAAAAGCTTTCTATGATTGGTGATCACCTGCAACCTTCAACCTCTTACCAGCACCTCCATCCCTCACTCACAGGCATCAGGACCAGAATCCAAGTAAGTAAAATGTTATACTTCTCTGGTTCATTTCATTTCATCATTATATTATCACCTATTGTTTACCTAGCCACCCATTGACCTCCTTTAACATTCCCCCTCCATATACCCATTAAAACCTCACCAAATCCCACCCAAATCACCCAATACCTCATTCGACCAACCAAAATCCTTTGTGCAATCATAAAGGAGACCCAAAACTCATTATGTGGCATTCCCAGTTTTCCACAAGTAATCGGCAGTTACACCCAACCACCATCATTCAGTCACCTTAATCGCATCATTGGTCTATGTATTTTCCCATACAACCTAGAACAATGACCTACCCACCTAATTCTACCTCACCCCCATCACACTGTGATCTACTGAGACTCTGTCAGACCTGCAGAGACCCAGAACCAATTATTTGACCTTTGGATCCTATTCTAACCTAGCCTGTTAGATTAGATATTTCTTATTGTGTTTTAAGTGAGATACCTAAATCATTTCAAATTACAATAGGATTTACTTTATTTCCCACATTAAATTGTTTTAAAAATAGTGGAATGACAGCCATCTAGGAAGTATCACACTTCCCGAGATCTAGCACATGCTAGGTAGTTCATTGCACATATTGTTTAATTCTTTGGTGGTCTTGTTTTCCATTATAGGTAGTTCCTCCTAGCCAAAAGGAAGCTCTCACAATCAGCTATGGATTTAGAAGTCATACACGTGCAACAACCCATCAACCAACATTTGAACAAGTATTCCTCCTATGCAGTTACCCTATCTGTTTCATCAATACTTCAAAGAAACATCTAAGAATCAGGTGAAACATTTTGGCATGCACTGAGTGGGACCCATCCGGGGTTCCTTGCATTTTATTCATTCCTAGGAAAATTTGTGTGTTTGTTTCCCTTAAAAGCATACACATTAATTTTCTTCCTTGGTAACCCACCTTTTCTTTCTATTTTCTCTAAAGGAAACCTTTCTTTTGGTGTAATTAAAAAGAACCATTTCTTTATGTTTTCTACATTATAGTGAAAGAGCATCCCTCTTCCTCTTCATCTTTTTGTGTCATCCAACTTCACACTTTGATTTGGGCTTAAAAATAAGTGCATTGCATTCTGATTTATCGCATTAGCTCACATTAATTGAGGGCAACCTATACGTTGGAAGTCATGCCCAATTGATGGTTGACAAATGAACCATAGAAAGCACATCTCTCTCTCTCTCTCTCTCGAGTCTTACCAAATTACACAAATTCAAAATAAATACATATTCTTAAACAACATCTTTCCTAGGAATGCACTGTTGTCAATGATCGCACTGATATGAGGATTGATAGGTACTCCCCAACTCATTTGCTCTGTCGAGTCATACTTGAGTGAAAAGCCCCCCCCACCATAACATACCTGAAACCTCACCTTTTAGATCTCCTTCTTTGTAGGAAGCCATCCTCACCAAAAAACTCTATTTCACAATTCATGTGTCAGTCCTTAAATAGCATAAGCTAAACAAACATAATAGAAAAGGCACTCCTAGGATCACATTTTTCTTAGTGTTTCTGCTTGGCTTGCATTTTGAGGTGAGAGATCACGTTCTTCATTTTTCTTGTTCATCCTTACATGCTCCTCATCATAGCTGGTGTATTCCGGCTTCACCTGAGTGTGCTGGACCATATTCTCATCATTCTTAGAATTTTGGGTCTGATTCCACATCAGATTTTAATTCACAACCACTATTCTTTCATCACTATTTCAATTTCATAGTGATCGGTGTTGGTCAGCGACCATCGTTCGGTTACCCTCTTACCATCGGTTATACCCAACCGGCATCGGTTCAGGTCCTTTTGTTAACCTACTCAAAGGACATTTTATTCATCTTCTTCCACTTTTCACAGTCCCTGTCATTGCTATCATTCCCATTGACGTTGTAAAACTCATCAGATTTGGCATACCTATCAGATTTGACCTTATACCTTGTTTTTCACTCACTATCCATTTTCTACAGTGACCGGTAGTGGTTACCCCTAACCGGCATCGAGTTTTCCCTAACCGGCATCGGTTAGCCTATTTCACTTTCCAACCAACATTTGGTACCTAATCCACTTTTACCTTCAGATTCACTATTCTGCTTTTTTTTCTGTGTCATTTACGGAGAGAAGTAACCCCTACTAATAATCTTGGTTCACATGGTGTTGACCCAAAACAAGCAAGTGCACTCATATTTCATGCCAGTTATCAACCACTCCCACCTAGTCCTTCACCACCTTCCATTTTATCACCAACCATGGATCCCATCCAACCTATCACTATCGCTATCGGAGATGAGGAGTTCGCATGACTCCTTGACCAAAACCCTGTCGCTTTGTAGTTTTACCTTTCCCACTCATCCACTCGAGATGCCTTGGGTTAGTTGATATACGACATGCCCATATCTATCCCCCCGACTCTCACTCCCACTCCTGCATCGGCCCCATCTGGCTCTGTGTTACTGCATCTACCTTACCCCCAGTCATTTTGCAGCTAGGTCCTATACCCTATTATGACACTCATCCACCACCTCCATGGCACCCGCCACATCCACCATACCCTCGAAAACTACCCAAAACACAACCTCATCCACCCCTAATGTCTCACACATACCCATAGCTACACTACCACCTCCGGTGTCGGTGACCCCTACCCCTTTTTCAAAACGTGGTCCTTTCCATTCCACAATCATTAGCCCCCATTGCCACTAGGGTTACCATGACCCTTCCACCTCCATATACATACTACTATCAATCACCTCTCTGTTTCATCCATTATTCACTTAGGGTATGTACCCCTATTTCACTACCTTCTTCTCAATCAACCTACATGGAAGCACCATACATTGGAGTGCCACCCCATTATATGCCCAAAACCAACCCTCTCACGCTATAGGAGGCACCCAATCATCGCAACCTACCAATGACCTAATCAAATTGATGTTGGACAAGATGCAGACATTGGAGGCATCGGTTTCTGGCTCCCATGTAACACTCTCACCTATGATGAGATTTGTAATGAGCCCATCCACCCATCCATTCCTATTCTTCCCATACCCGTGCATTGGGAAATGCCTAAATTCAATCATTTCAATAGAAAAGAAGACCCCTGTAGCAACATTTGTGGTCATTCAAACATGGGTGTTATCTAATCGCTCATGATGATGCCTTGCTCTTGAGAACCTTTCCCATGTCTCTGATTGGAACTGCATTAGATTGGTATAGTGGGTTACCTAGACACTCTATATTCTCATTCAATCAGTAGCCCAAGCCTTCTTGGATCATTTCTCTATCAATATCATCAAGAAGGTTACCATGACTGACCTATACTCCACACGTTAGTATGAGGATGAATCTATCAGATTTTGTCACTCGTTGGCGTAGCTTGATCAACCAACTCACCTTCCAACTACCACAAAAATAAAACTCATCGAGCTCTTCACATGGGCTTGTGTTAGACATATCTCACCGACCTTGTAGGTCCAAACCTTCAAACATTTGATGAAGCATTCACTATGGCATGAAAGTTAGAGATTCGGGCCATCAAAGAGAAGAAAATCCAATTACGCAATAAGAATTTGGCATTCAAGTCGAATGATACCTCTTCTTCTTCCAAACCACAAAACAATTATTCAAAAGCTAAGGGCACCGCTAATGTAGTGGTACTCAAGGCTAGCCTAGCTCATCCATCAAATCAGGCTACCCCCTCATCTAATCTCTCACCCATCTAGACTTTTCAATTTAGATGAGAGCAAGAAATACACCCCAATTGGGGAACCTTACTCTTCTGTCTTAGAAAAGCTTATCAAAGGAGCCATCACCCTTCCACCTATAAAACCACACATTGGTTTTGACCCTCTCTTGCCCCATGCCCACATGGTATAAAGAACATGATTTTGTAACTATCATCGAGTAAAGGGTCATAGTGATGGAAATTGCATCACTTTCAAAAATATTGTCCAAGAAATGCTCGAGAAAGGCGAGTTAACCATGGATAATCCTAATGCACCTACCAACCAAAACCTACACATCTTCAAGAAACCATTTCCCAACCATGCCCCTTCATCTGATCAAACCGTGAGACCTCAACTCATGATACCCATACCCGCGAGGTTCATGCTATTTTTAATGACATGTACTGTCACCTCCCAATTACCTCACATTCCTTCCATAGAGGAAATCCTAGCCCAAAATCCTCCTTTCGCATTGGAACCCACCACACCTATTCCTCCACCCAGAGGAACACCTTTCATCTCCTTCATCACCTACGGAGGAGTCTTCCACTAACATCGAGACCATTTCACCTTTGGCTTCTCCACTTAGAGAACCGATACCCATAGTACTTCTTCAGCCCATAGAGGAACACCTATCATCTCCTCCACCCACAGAGGAGCACCCATTACCTCCTCCACCCACAAAGGAGCACCCATTATCTCCTCCCACCCATAGAGGAGGAGCTCCCATCATCTCCTCCACCCTATCATAGACCTAGTTGAGATACCTTTACCTCTTGGTGAGCATTCTCCATCAGCTACCCAAAATCCTGTCAGACCTACTTTTAGCTCTCTTACCCATGGAAGCTGAAGCTAGCCAATTCCCCATCTCTAAGACACATTTTATGAGAATTTCCATTAGGTCCTCATCAACTCCACCTACGAGATGATGTCATTTCTGTTTGGCCGATCACTTAGATTATGTGGATAGGGCCTTACTTATGGGGTGCCTTTTCTTCTTCTCTGTCTCAACATATGCAGATGTCACTTACTGATACTTCCACTATCTACCCAAAAATATTTCGACCAATCAAACTAAATACAACCACCTCTATCACCATTCCTTCCATGACACCCATCATAACTCAACATACACCCTTACCCATAACCCAAACTA
Source organism: Taxus wallichiana var. yunnanensis (assembly GCA_018340775.1). Lineage (NCBI taxonomy): Eukaryota > Viridiplantae > Streptophyta > Pinopsida > Cupressales > Taxaceae > Taxus > Taxus wallichiana. Next base: position 3,585,080 of record CM031235.1, on the reverse strand, counting down.
CATCTAAACCCAAACCCACACCTACAACATTTTCCTCAACTAAACCTATTACCACTTTAGGGGTCACCCCAACCACTAGCCTTACTCATCCACCTATCAAACTAGATTTAGCTACATCCTCCAAAGTCAAACACCACACCTACTCCAACACCCAAACCAAAGAACCAAACCCATCGAACTCATTCCAGACCATTGCCAATCACACCTGCACCTGTCCATCTATCTTAGGACCTCATCTTCCCAACATGGTCAAGAAACCTCCACCCATCAATAAACCAAAAACACAACAACCCATTCCTTCCTCGCAAACCTCTAACCTACCTAGATGCCCAACATGACTTACACCCACACCCACAACATCTTTACCACCCATACCTCCAATACCCTTCAAATCAATTCCTTCACTACCACTACACTTCAATCTCTATCCCTTACACCTCCTCCACGACCACATCCTCTACCTTCACAAGCACCCGTTATCCCCATGGGTAACTCATCCTCTTCCCCATCTACTTTTCCTTCTAGACCTCGTACACCCATATCACCTTTACCCAAGAAGGTGCAACCCAAAGCAAAACAAAACTCTACACCCACAATAAGGTAGTCAAAACAACACACACACTCCTCCCCATTCATCCACCATACCCCTACCTAAAAACATGAACCGACACCCAAAACCATCAAAGAAGCCAACACCCAAAAACCATAGCTCGACCCACTCCTCCTCTTCCCAAAGACCATTCCTCAATAATCAACCACACACCTACACCCAAACCCATGTTCACTTCCCATTCATGACCCCATTTAGCAGGGTCTTATGCCAAAATTTTAACAACCTCCTTGAGAACTATCATCACATTATTACTCCCCCTCAAAGACCTATATGACCCTCAAACCCAAGCCAAAAGGGTTTGATGCTACTAAAAGGTTCTACCATCATGTTTTAGGGGCGATGTGACCCTACAGGCCTTGAAAAGCCTCTATTATCACACCCCCATGTGTAGCCTCTCTCAGTCCAAATTAAATTACCACCTTCTCTTTGCCCCACCCTACTTCACCAAGTAGCCATTCCCCCTTACCTTCTCAACAACCATGAGATCGTCACCACACCAAAATGATGACTCCTAGAACCCTAGCCCTCTTCATCTCTTTCCACATCGATGACATACGGGTATGCCATGTGATGATTGATGGGGTGCTAGCATTAACATCATTTCATCCCATGCATTCACTCAAATGTGCATACCTGACAATTGCATGCATAAACATCATGTCATGTTGCATTCATTCAATGACACTATCACCTCTACACTAGGCACCATCATCCTCCACATTTGCATGGGCCCCACACTATTCTAACTATTTTACGTCTTGGAGGGGAATTCCAATATAACTTATTGCTTGGAAGACCCGGATTCATGTCATGGGTTGCGTTCCTTCCACTTTGCATCGTTTGTAAAGTTTGAACATGAAGGACACACTATACCATTCTAGATGACCCATCACCTTTTAAAACATGCAACATGCTTTTACCGACCCAATGATGTGCTCATACCTATTAAGCCATCTACCCCGACCACCACTACTTCTTCACCTACACCTCCACTTACCAGCCTCTCTCACCAAACCCTTACCTACCTCACCACACATACCTCCTCCATTCCTACCTCTTCCCCCAACCTCCATGGCTGACCCATTAGCCTTCCCAATCCATTAACTCTACCTCACATCGACCTCGACACTTCATCATTCCATTACCTACCTACATACCAACCACCGATCCCTTGAAGAAGGTTTTTCAATGCCTCACTCTGGGGAATACCGCCTATATAGTGTCAACACATTCCTTACTCCAAGAGTACAAATCCTTCACCAACACCTCATTATGATCACCATATAGGAGAACATCTCCTTATATGGTCCTCCTCACCTTTGTACTAGTCTCACCTATGGGGGACTTGATACTACCACTTACACACCCGAACCACCATCACAAACTTGCCCATTTTCCGTTGACTTCCAATCACTTACCAATCACCATTTTTCCCACACCTTCCTACATGACGATGTGTGCGTGGAAGGGTTTTGGTTTTGGATTTTATGAGCAAGGCCTGCCATGCCATACCATTATTCCATGTACCACCCAAAAACATAATGACCGTAGTGGTATCACTTTCCCAAACCACCTACCAAAGCAGCCGCATTGAACTCATTAAGGACACTAGCCCTTCTCCACCTTCTTCACCCACTCCACCTTCATCACCACCCTCACCGATGGAGTCGATGGATCCTGAATCTATCCCTCCTAACTTTTTTTTTTCATAAACACCATTTCCTTGGGGCCTCTGACTTATCAACGTGAGGGCGAGGCCCTTCCACTCTTCCCTTCTTGTATCCTGAAATGATCGATGATGATACACCTTCAATTAACGTCGTTTCAATGTAGGATGATGAATCTATACTCACCTACCTTGGTGTAGAAGACTCATATATTCATCGGTTGTTACCTTTTGAGACGCAAACCATGTTGAATGAATCAACTATCGAGATCAACATTCATACTCAGGATGACCCGCACATCCTAAAGATTGGTCAATCTTTAGATGCTGTTGAACAAGAAGCCATCACTTCTTTTCTCAAGAGATCATAACCATGCTTTCACTTGGTCTTTACAGACATGCCCGAGTATTGACCCCACCATAGTGGTCCATAATATCATAACCATTCCCGATGCCAAACCCATCAAAAAAAGCTGAGGAAAATGCACCCTCGCATTTGCCCTTCTCATCAAAGAAGAACTTCAGCGCCTTCTTTCTGTTTCCTTCATCTTACCCATTGATTATCCTCGTTGGATTTCTAACATTGTCCCTATCACTAAGGTGATAGGGGACTCACATTTGCATGGACTTCGTGACCTCAACCTAGCATGTCCGAAAGATGACTTTCCCTTACCCGGTATTGACCAGCTGGTTGACCTTACCGCTGGCCATGAGATGCTATCACTCATGGATGGCTTCTCGGGTTATAACCAAATTTACTTGCCCCAGAAGATCAACACAAAACCTCATTCATCACCCCTTGGGGGACCTTTTGCTATCGAGTCATGCCTTTTGGCCTTAAAAACATTGGTGCCACATATCAGTGGGCTATGACTTACATCTTCCATGACATCATGCATCACATATTGGAAGATTACGTGGATGATCTCTTGGCCAAATCTAAATGCCGCTCAAGCACCTTACCATCCTCAAAACCATCTTTGACCATCTCATTAAATATATGTGTTCCCTTGACCTAAGAAGTGTGTCTTCGTGGTCTCTTAGGAAAGCTCTGGGATTTATCATTTCCTACGTGGTATAGAAGTTGACCCTACTAATCAAGGCCATTCTGAAATGCCTCCACCTACTAACCTTAAAAACTCCATAGCCTACAAGGTAAGTTTGAGTCTATTCACCATTTCATTTCACAAATTATCGATCGGTGTCAACCATTTTCATCATCTGCTCAAGAAGGATGTCTCCTTTAAATGGGATGATGACTACCACAAATATTTTGAGGCCTAAAACAATACCTTCTCCAACCACCTGTACTCATTCCACCTAAAGATGATCAACCTTTTTACCTATACATCTCAGCTACCGATCATTCCTTGGGAGCCATGCTCACTCATCGTGATGAACAACACAGGGAGTAGGTGGTTTATTACATAAGCCATACTCTTTTGGACTATGAAACCCGATACACCCACCCTGAAAAAAATTTTTTTCTTAGCCTTAGTTTTCATTGCCACCAAACTCCGTCATTACCTACTCAACCACAAAACCTATGTTGTGACCAACACCGACCCCTTACACTTCATGTATGCCAAACCTTATCAAAATCAGCGTGCCGCATGATGGCTTATGCTTTTAGCTGATCTTGACCTCAAATTCATTCATCAAAATTCCATCAAGGGCCAAGCTATCACCGACCAATTGGCCGATGCACCTATTTCTGGGGATCAACCCTCTAATTTTGACTTTCCAGATGAGTCGATTGCTACCCTTTCCTGGATGAACCCCCTTACCAAATGACACTCTTCTTCGATGGTTCAAGTGTCAGCAGTGTGGGGGTGGGGCTGGTATTATCCTCATTCCTCTTGATGGTGAACCCATGCCTTTGTCTTTCAAACTAGATTTTGAATGCACCAACAATATTTCCGAATATGAAGCACTCGTACTAGGTCTCCAAGCCACCTATGCCCTAGATGTCAAATCAATCAACATCTTTGGTGATTCTCAATTGGTCATAAACCAAGTCAATGGTATATACCAATGTTGTAATGAGATACTTCAAAAGTATAAACATCATGTAGACATACTTTTGACCACCTTTGACCGTTACACCCTTCAAACCATCCCACGTTCAACCAACAAATTTGTAGATACCATGGCCTACTTAGCTTCCCAAATACCCGCTTCACCCACCGATTCTAAAATATTTGTCACCATACAATGACTCAATCACCTTCTTATTTACCTCATGATGTTTACTCCATCGAAACCGTCCCTCGACCCGAGTGACCTTTGGTACAAACAATACTCGACTACCTTTCTCTCTCCATCTTACCTCCTGATCTCACCCATAATGGACAACATGCCTTCCTTAAAAAGGTCTCTCATTACGTCATCTGGGGGACTCCTCTATAAGCGTGGCTTTGATGGTATTCTCTTACGATGCCTCACAAGTTCTAAAATTCCTTATACCATTAAGGAAGTTCATGATGGCATATGTGGAGGTCACTTCAGTGGCCTTGTTGTTGCTAAGCGTATTCTTCACCTAGGCTATTCTTGGTGACCCTTAACCATGATTGTTGTGACTACATCAAATGTTGTGTAAAATGCCAACAACATTCCAATCTTCATCATACACCCAGTCATGCCTTACAGGTCACTGTGACCTTTGGCCCTTCTCTCAATGGGGTTTGGATCTTGTCGGAGAAATCAATCCCCATTCTTCCCAACACCATCAATGGATCATCACTGCTACCGAATACTATACAAAATGGGTGGAAGCCATACCACTCATCTCCATGAAAGCTGAGAAAATATGTGAGTTCATTAACCACCACATCATTTGTCACTTTGGTGTTCCTCATCACCTCATCATTGATAATGGAAAACAATTCAAAAACAAAACATTGCAAAAATTTGTGATGCCTTTGGCATTCAACTTAGTTTCTCATCACCTTATTACCCACAAACCAATGGCCAAGCTGAATCCACTAACAAAACCCTAAACAAAATTCTTATGAAAGTGGTTAATGATATTGGGAAGGATTGGCATACGCACATTCCTTTTTCCCTATGGGCATACCACACTAGTATTCACACTTCCACTGTGGCCACACCATTTTCTCTGGTCTACGGTATAGAGAGGTAGTTCTACCTCTTGAAGTCTAGATTCCCTCACTTGCATTTCTCTCCATGACATGCTCAATGATGATGATGACTTTTGTCAGGACCATTTAGCACAACTAGAGTTATTAGATGAATGTCATCTTAATGCTCTGGATCACCTTCAAGTTTACCAAAAATGTATCAAACGTGCCTATGAAAAATGTGTCCATGAATGAACCTTCCAAGTCGGTGACCTTGTCTGAAAGAAAATCAACATGTAACTAAAGTAGAAAAAAAAGTAAATGGGGAAAATTTTCTCCTAATTGGCTTGGACCATACATCGTGACTCATACTTATGGATCAGGTGCTTATCATTTATCTTCACTCGATGGTAAACCTGAACCTGAGCCCCTTAACACCTTGCATCTTTGACCATTCTATTGTTGACTTGTAGTCCTACCTCACCTTTTGTCTCTTTCCATGCTCATCCCTTGAGTGCTATCCACTTCATACACCTCACCAATGATTAAACAAGAATCATGTGAGTACCCATCACTTGTTATCTTCTCTTGAATATGTGTACCACGCATGTTGCACATAGCATGATTCTCATGGATACTTTTTGTCTACCTTTAGATGAGATCCCATGGTCGTTTCACCTTGCCTTTTGAACAAGAGTCCTATTCTCCACCTTGGTCTTGTCCATGACTTCAAAGCCCTCACATGGGATATAACTCCTTGAGTCAAACTTCCACTAAAAAGATGACTCCCTCAAAAGGACATCTTCCTCTCAATTGCTACTATAAATAGATTGCTCCCTCGAAGGAAAACTATGTAAAGCTCTTAAAAAAAGAGAGCAAGCAACGAAGCTTCCCACATCGATCAGCTTCACGAAGACCTCAAGGAGTTAAATTTTCTTCATCCCATATAGACTTCCTGCATCGATCAGTCTATCTCAACTACAAGTCAAAACAACAAAACCTTTTAGTCATGGACTTGCCCATTGTGACCTAGGTTCTCTTGCCCGAAGTGCATGCTACCTATACCATATAAAAATTAACTACCTTTCACCCTTCTTACCATTCCCACTCCCATTTCCTATTGCCTCAAGGGACTTCTTGGAACTTAGACATTTGGTGATCATGTGACTACTTTTCACCATAGAACAATCAATCATGCAATGTCTTTAGGGTCTTACGTTCATCACCTCCTCAAGGTATGATCTACTCGGTATGATCCTACCCAATCAGGTGGCTTTATTTCCCCCTCTTATCTTTTAACCATCTTTGTTTACGTTTTGATTACCTTATACAGGACTTGGTCCTCGACACTTACCTTTGGGGTAATCTTCTTCTTTCACCACAATCGACCCCACCTACATCACTTTACCTATAATCCACCCACACCTAACAGACCTAAACCCACACCATGCCTAAAACCTACTAACTCATTTTCATACCTCCTCATATTCTTCCCTAGCTCATGGGAGAACTACATCGGCTTGAGGTCCCTTTTCGCCGGGACTATGTAGGTAGCACTCCGAGGGCATGGGGCCCTTGGAGGTTAGCTCGGCCATTCTCTACCCTAAACAATTCATCTTCCATGTTCCTCACATTACATCACACCTCACTTAGTTTCCTTTTATACCCAAAATTGGAAATTAAACCACATACATAACAAGTTGCTTCATATTTTAATCCTTATCACAACATACATTTATTACGCCTACCATTTCTTTATCATCACTATGCATAGATTATACCACATCTCACATATGACCCATATTATCATTCATTGCATAAAATAATAATGAATCATAACTTCAACTCACCTACTTTCTAACTCAACCATGCCAACCTGACTGATACCTGACTCTCGATCCATGCCTAAAAAACTCTGACTTGATCCATGCCTAAAACCTATGACTGACTCAACCATGCCTAACCATGATCCCTAAACTGACTCGACTCCACCATGCCTAACAAAACTAACTCAAACCATGCCCTAAAACCTAACTCAACCTACCTATGACCTGATCCATGACCTTGACTCGATCCATGCCTAAGACTTGACTCGATCCATGCCTAAACCAACTTGACTCCATCATGCCTAACTCACCTAATTTCCATCCATATCAAAACAACAAATCAAAAATCTCATCAATGCACCAATAAATCAAAAATCTCATCACCACATCAACAAATCAAAAAAATATCATGTATCTCATCATATAAATAAATGTGTATCTCAATACAATATACATGGCTATCTCCTCATGTCCATCATCTCAAAATCATCGACACATAGGCCGATACACAATACAAAATGTCATCGCACACGTAGGTCGGTCTCATATATACAATAAAATAATGAATCAATACAAAATCTCTTTGGCACGTAGGCGGTATATGCTCGAAATATACAAAACCTCTCATACATCCTCACTGTCTTTGGCACGTAGGCGGTATGTGATAAAAAATACAACTATCTCTCGGCACGCAGGCTGGTATATATAACAAAAAGACTATCATACATCAAAAACTAGGCACCACATATCAGGCATCTCGGCGGATGTCCTCCATCTCTATATCACCTGTACCCTCGGCCTCCTGGGTCCCTGCTGGCACCTCAACTGGAGCTGGTCTCCGTGCATTGGTAGCCTCTACCTGATCTAGCCTCGGAGCTCGTTGACCCCCTGTGCTCTCCACACTGTGAGTGTGGGATCTCATCCTCTCACTTTGGATGCCTGTTGTGCCCTATACTCGGCATAGGATATGAAGTCTATCCGGCCACCATCAGCTGGTCTGATAAGTATCTAGCCTCACCTAGGGCATCCGTAACCTAGATATAGGCATGGTTTGTGGTGGTCCCATAGGTCTCGGCCCCTATACCTATCTGCTATGGGACCCTGCCTGCCTCCTACTGTGAGGTGGGACCCGGTCCCGGTGCCTGTGTGTGGCTGTGGTGGTGCCCCCCCCCTGCCCCTTGCCTATATCTGGGCCTGTAAGACCCCACCTATGCAGGCTATGGCCAACTGGCCCTGTAAACCTACCACCTGAGCTGTAAGGCTGCCACCACCGACCATCCCCTCCTCTCCATCTCCATCTCCTCCACCAGCCATCTGGGCCTGCAGACTAGCCACTGTACATGTAGCTCTACTACCTCTACCTCAGAGCTCTCTAGTTGTGTCTGTAGTATACCCAACTGGGTAATCAGTAGTAGCCACCTACCCCTGTAGGGCATCTCTCTGCACCGTGATGGTGGCTAGATCCGGCTGCCCCTGGTCTAGGTGGTATGGCTCGTAAGTGAGCCACCCACCACCTTTACTATACCTATCTGTGACCCCGACATCATCTATCCGCCTGGTCCACTACTTGCTCCTCCTGCCTTGTGGGCACTGTAGGCTATGGTAGAGGTAAGGGCCTCTCCACGTCATCTCTCTAGTATTGTGGGAAGGGCGGAGGTATGTCTGTAAACTAGCCCAAATCAAACTACCGACTGGGTCTGTCCACGGGATCATCTCGTACTCCCCGACATGGTGACCCTGTATCCATCTCTCTAGCTGGAGCTCAGCTAGCTCCTCATGCATATGCCTATATGAGGGGAATCCCACATATGGCCTCCAGATAATGTCCACTCTAGAAAACCCCTCTAGTAACCACTAGAAATAGGCCACATCATGTGTGGGCCTCTCAGATCTCCGCTCTCCAATAGCCGACACCCATCTCCTATACCCCACCCACACAAATCTTGGTGGGAATGCATCTACTCGGGGCATCCCTATAGGCACACACAAACTATGTGCTCATATGCCCAATAGTGTAGTAAAAATGTATAACACAGGTTGAACTATGCATAACCACCCATATGCCCACAACTCCCTGTATAGCTGCACCAAGAATGTTGGTGCCTAGGAAAAGTGGGTCTCATCTACCATCATGTCATGGAGTACCCCATCAGTGATCGGGGAAAACATCCACCCTCTGCATCTAGTAGTGCAAAGCAAGCACACTACCTCCATCAAAAGAACCACTAGCCTCGTCTCCTCCGGATGGGCTAGGTACATCTCTCCATAGCTCAAGTTGGCACTATGGAATGTCAGCTCGGCCATCCCCTCTCCAAAAATAGTCACAATCAGCTCCTCTGAGGCCTCGGAGGAGATAGAATAGACCTGTGTACCCAATATGGGTAACCATAGAATCGGAACATGTCCTCCAGGGTGATAGTAATCTCACCCGTGGTAAGTGGAACGTGTTGGTGTGGAATCCCATCTATCGATGAGTGACCATCAAACTAGGCTCCGGACTACATGTCGATATATCATGAACTCACTCAGCCCACCACCTCCACATGTTATAGCTCCTCCGGGGTCGTTGTGCGCATGCACTATTGTCACTAGTAGAGGTGGAACCCTGTCCCGCATATGTAGTTGATCTCTCCCTGCATCAATACAAAAAAAACATTAATCTACATTTACCATACCCATACTTTCCCCTTATCATTTCCACACCCTATTTTCACCTCTACCCATCTCAACCACCTAGCCCACATCACTTTTTGACCCCTTGTCCCCAAAACCCGGCCGGTGTTCGGTTTCCTTAACCGACCCGGTCACCCCTTTAACCGGCATCGGTCACCTGTTTGGTGGTTCACCTTGACCCGGTTAACCGGCATCGGTCACCTGTTTGGTGACCGACTAGTTCCACACTTGACCTTGACCAAACGATCCGGTCTTGTCATCGTGGTAAAAACCACATGATTCCCTAAACCCCCTTTTCTAAAAAACCTCCCCCTTGCCCCTTTTACCCACCTAAAATGACCTAAACTACCCTTACCTCACCCCCCCCCTATCCCATTTATTACCTCTCCCCATTCCTCTTTTTACCCACTTTTCCCCCATTCCCAAATTTAATTTTTTCCCACCCCAAAAAAAAAAAAAAAAAACAAAACCTAAAAAAACAATTTATTACTAATCCTAATCTATCTATCAATCAATACAAGAGTTGGATGCTTACCTCATCATCATTGCTCATCATCTCTGGTGGCACATCAGCCTTGCACACCGGTGGCCGCCCGATCCCTCTCGGCCTCCGCCATCACCAAATCACTACCCACAACCTCTACCCAATCAAATCCCTCACACTGATCCTGTGGACCTGCTTCTCACCAACCAATCACCCCGTCATTCACACACCACACTCGACTCAATGCTCCATTCATCAGACACTTTTCTCTCTTTTCTCTCTCTTTTGTCATTTTCTCAATTAGCTAAAAGACAAATGAATAACAAAAAAACATGGATTTTTGTTTTTATAACAAACCCGACCTAACCGATGTCGGTTACCCTTGACCATGGCATCGGTCGCGTGCCCTACCTTACCATGGTCGGTTGACCTATACCGACATCGGTTATCCTTGACCGGCATCGGTCACCCTCACCTACACATTGCCCTAAATTTTACCCTTTACCCTACCCCTACCTCCTTTTTTTTACCTCACCCAACCTTCACCCTGATCATTTACCCCACCCCACCTTTACCCAAACCATTTACCTCACCTTTCTGACCTCATCATTTACTACCTCCCTTTGTCCTCCTTTGGGGACTCATTATTTTACCCCTACCTTGGCCTTACCCATGCCATGACCTAGATATTTGGACTGGACCATCGCTAGTGACCTTTGACCTCATGTGTTCATTATACCTTGTGCATTATTATTACTGTGTTGTTGACCTAATGACCTTACCTAGCCTATTGCCATGACCGTTTATCCTGACCCTACCTTTGGTGTACTGGAACATACCTAAACATTCTTGCACCTAACCTACGTTGTGTTTCCTAACCATATCCTATACCTTGGATACTGGAATCACTTCAACCTTGTTTGGATAAACCTATCGACCTTAGACAATGTAGAGTTTTCTGCTCTTCAAACTTTGGTAGCGTGTTTGTAGTTTATACATGTGCGTGCATTTGATTATTGCTACCTTTGACCTTGACCCATTACCTAGATTACCCGAGTAGACCTTTACCCTTTTTTTGCCCACCTGCCTTTTCCTCACATTTACCTTTTATCAAACCACTCACCGATTTTGCCTTCGCCTCATCAGTTCTGGTTTGAGGGGATCACCTTCACCCACACATGGGGCAACCACATCTTATTTTTGTTAGCGTCACTTACCAATACAAGCTACGTAAAAAAGGGGAAAAATGTAGACACTAAAATTAGGTCACACTCCCCTTTGGTCCCTCGACAAATAAACACCCTTCATCACATTCACCTAGCCATGGCCCCCTTCACCCCACTAATATTAATTTAATTAATTTAATTAAATTAATTCATTATCCTCACCATATTTATTATTTAAATATCTTAATTTAGATAATATCCACACATACACTTCACTAGACACCTCATCAAGCCAACTCACCCTAAGACCTATTCTTAGTAAGTTGCCATAACTAACTAAGACTTACCCAAACCCTAAAAATCAATGCCTACATTCCCTCTAACCACATTCCGCATGCTTACAAGAAGCTTCAGTTTAATCACGGGTTAACGACATGAGATCGAGAAAATCAAGAGGATCTCCTAGTTTAGTAAACCTAGGAAATCCACCTTGGTGACGCTTCGGTTACCCCTAACCATCGCTCCGGTTAAGGAACCACCATCGGTTACCTTTTAACCCCTAAAACAACCTTATTTTAAAGGTTGGAAAAGGTTGGAAAAAGGTTGGCAAACATTAGCACATCCCTGAGAGATATCACATCTTCTGAGATGAATTCTAGTGAGAACACACATGCAAGGAAGGAGATCAAGCATTTTCTCTGCACTGACCATCCAACACTCCAATGATCCCCACCGATTTGATCCAACCAAGCAAAAAGGAATGCACATGCAGCCCATGCAGAAGCTCTCCTATGATTGGTGATCACATGACCTTCAACCTCTTACCAAGCACCTCCATCCCTCACTCACAGGCATCCAGGACCAGAATCCAAGTAAGTAAAATGTTATACTTCTCTGGTTCATTTCATTTCATCATTATATTATCACCCTTTGTTTACCTAACCACCCATTGACCTCCTTCAATACTCACCCCTCCATATACCCATTAAAACCTCACCAAATCCCACCCAAACTACCAAATACCTCATTCGACCAACCAAAATCCTTTGTGTAATCATAAAGGAGACCCAAAACTCATTCTGTGGCATTCCCAGTTTTCCACGATACCGGCACTGTTACACCCAACGCCATCGGTCACCCTTAACCGGCATCGGTCTTTGTATTTTCCCATACAACCCAGAACAGTGACCTATCCACCTAATTCTACATCACCCTCATTCACCTGTGATCTACCTGAGACCTCTGTCAGACCTGCAGAGATCCAGAACCAGTTATTTGACCTTTGGATCCTATTCTAACCTAGCTTATTAGATTAGATCTTTCTTATTGTGTTTTAAGTGAGATACCTAAATCATTTCAAATTACAATAGGATTTACTTTATTACCCACATTAAATTGTTTTAAATAGTGGACTGATAGCCATCTAGGAAGTATCACACTTCTCGGATCTAGCACACGCTAGGTAGTTCACTGCACATATTGTTTAATTCTTTCTGGTGGTCTTGTTTTCCATTACAGGTAGTTCCTCCTAGCCAAAAGGAAGCTCTCACGATCAGCTGTGGATTCAAAAGTCATACGCACGTAACAACCTATCAACCAACATCTCAATAGGTATTTCTCTTATGCCCATTACCCTATCTGTTTCATCAATATTTATATCCTATGTTGGGAATCTTTTCATCCTTGTACTTATTGATGCATATAACTCACCTTTTTGTTCTCCTTGTGCCCCATCTTTGGGACATCATTATCTTCATCCTCCTCCCTTTAGCGAGACACATGATTTTTCACATGATTCCTCACATACAAAGGATCACACATACTTTTTACAGGTTACACCTATTTTGATGTTTTCATATGACCCATTGGTCATCATGGTTTACATCCATACTACAATGGTCTTCACCCACTCACTCGTCCCGTAGAACATTTTTAATCTATCTCCGTTGAGACCACAATTGTCCTCTACCGATGTGATATTGAAGTCATCGGCATATTTTTCATTATTATTGCGATCTTTTTTTACCTAGGGCATCTTGCCTTTGGTCATGTCTTCATCCATCCTCGGACACATATTTCATCTAACCCTTTTTGTTTTTGTCTCGTGGCTTGCTATCGCAAACCACTCAGAAAAAGGGGAAAATGTAGACACCAATTTTTGGTAGAGCACCCTTCCTTCATCTCACGTTCATTCAACCTCCCCTCTCGCCTTTCTCTTTTCTAAATTTAAATAAATCTCATCCATTTTCTCACCTTATTCAATTAATTATCAAATGGGCTCCATGTGGACCCATTTGATAATTCAATTTTTGGCATTATCTCCCATGTCTTAATTTTATTCAATTTATGGGTATTAATATACCCATCCAACACCCCTTTCTTAAATTCAAAAGATGGAATCTATCATCTCACCTACCATGTCAATCATGCTCCCCACTCACCTAATAAAGTCAAACCGTGGGCCACACATGATCACATCATACCTCTTAACTCGGGTTACTTGTTAACCCCAATCTAATGTCACCAATAAGCTATAAATATGGGTTTTTACCCCATCTTTCAAAAGAGCACTAGACCCAGAAAATTGAGAAGGAGAGACCTAAGACCAAAATAAAAAAGGAAGAAGAAAGAGCTTAATTAAGTTCGTAAGTTTGAGGGATAAATATTTGCCATTATTCGTCATCTTGCCATCTTGATCTTTGAGTTCACCTCCATATCGAGCACAAGCTAAGTCCCCTCATCATTTCGAGTTACTTTTTATTTTGTATTTCATTATTGTTACATGATATCTACTCTTCATCATTTATTGCTATCTTTCTAGACACGGAGAGTGACATCCACTAAGGAGTTAACTTCCTCTTGGGAACCGGGATTATCTAGGAATCCCCGTATATTGTTATCTAATACCATCTATTTCAATTTTATAGATCTATCTTCTTTGTATCACACATCTATCTTATATGCGCCCATAGATCCACATCTTCATATGAGGTCCTAAGCCCTCCATCATTTGACGTTGTTGGTGGCTTTTAGTATCGGCTTTCACCCGTGTGAGAACAAAGTTTCTTGTATAATGATGACCAAGGATTTTCCTTCTATAACACCAAAAATACACTTTTTAGGATTCAAAGATATCTCGTGTTGCCGGCATCTAATCAATACTTTCTCTAGGTATTTCAAATGATCGACCACATTTTAGAAAAGACTATGAGATCATCAAGATAGGTGAAAATACAATGTTTGACATACTCAAAAGAAAGATACATTTCCTACGAAAAGTAGCTGCAACATTAATGAGACCAAAAATCACTCCATTGTAGGAAAAGTGCCTCATGGAGAGGTGAAATCAATTTTTTGTATGTCCTCCTCTGCTACCTCAACTTGATTATATCTAGAAAATACATCAAGCGGTGAAAACATTTCATATCCGGTGACTTCTGTGCGATATGGTCCATGATGGGTAGAGGGTAGTTTTCCTTTAATGAGGCTTGATTCAAATTTTGAAAGTCAACACAAATCCTTATCTCACCATTTTTCTTTCGAACCAGGAAAATTTTGGCCACCCATGTAGAGTGATGAATGGGAAATATAATTATAGAATTCAACATTTTTAGAACTTCTTCCTTGATTGTGCTAACAATTTTGGGGTTGTATGGTCTTTTCTTCTACCGAAATGGCTTGGCTTTAGGCTTGAGAGGAATGGAATGGTGTATTTCCTTTGGCTTGAAGGATTTCAACTCATCATATGAATATGCCAAAACATCGAGTATCTAAAACAAAAATTCTTTTCTCTTCTTGAAAACAAAACTTTCCAATGTTGACCATTCTTGGCTACTTTGGAGTGCTAATGTTTTCCTTTTCAAAATCAGCGGTGCAACGAGAAGATTATTTTGCTTTTTATTTGATAAACCTATCATGTTTATCAAACAAATATTTAAGAGAAACTAGGCATTTTGGAATTTTATTACCTTTTAATCTGATAACCCCCTCTGAATCAACTCCATCAATCTCACCCTTGTCCTCATCTAAAATGGACTCATGGTGCAGAGCATTGCTTCCTTCATATAAAATATTATTGAAATTATCCCTTTGATCCAAAAAAGAGAGAATATTATTATTTTCATTTATTAGAATTATGAAACACTTGGTCGAAAATCCTCTTAATAATAACTTTATCTTTATTAAAATAAGGGTGCAAAGTCATTAGAGAAGTTAAGACGTGAGGCAATTATCCTTCTCATTGTGTTCACAAGGAATGACTGAATAGAGAAAACATTGAAAGACTCGATACAATCCCATACTATATTCTTGTAGTGTTTAAGCTTGGGATTATTGACTTGATCTTGATTTCGATTTGCTTAACAATTAATTTGGCATCACCTAGATATTTAAGCTTTTTAATACCCATGAACTTAGCTACATCCATTCCTAAAAGGATAGCTTCATATTTAATGGTATTATTTGTATTCTCAAATTGTAATTTGTAAGAAAAGGGAAAAATACACCTGAAGAAGAGGTTAGTAATTTAACAAAAAATAGAATTTAATGCTAAACCCTATTCATGATTCATGTATTATAAATAAATACTAAAATATAGATTTGACACAAGCAATAAACTAGTAGAATATGAAACCCTAAGGGAAAGAGAGAGGAATGGACTTAGTTGATTTACACGCTATTTGGGATTGGTATGAGCTAGAAAAACTATTAAACAATAGGTGAACTATATCATCAATGCTTGAAATAAATTATGTAAGTCACGAGGTAAGCCATACACGGGTGCCACGACTAGGGAAGGGTGTTGGTGGTGACGACCTCTCTTTGGGCACTGTTATTGTGAAAATGGTTAGAACTTTATCTTCATTATGTCACACACGTGTCACAAATAGTCTTTATTGATTATCTATATGTCACACTTTGATCACCGAGGTACATGTAACATGAAAGATAAAGATTCACCTATAAAACCCCAAAACCACATCAAATTCAAAAACAAGAGATGTAATATGGGGAGTTAGGTCGACCGCGGAGGTCACCGACCGAGTGAGCTTATAACTAAGAACTTCACTACATCTCAGACTCCATTTAGTTATTTTGAGTGAGTGAAACAATCGTGCCATAGAATGCCCTTATGCAAGCGCACTTGATAACATGCTAGCTAGATGTAACAATGTAGATAGATGTGTGGATGGAATAAAGAAACTTCCCCTTTCTATGTAGTGTATGTAGTCCATTGTCCCTGATTGAATTCCAAATGGATGCTTTTAAGTGCTTTATGTGCCTTTTGTGTGCAATCTTAGGTGATAGTAATGATGCTTAGAGCTTGGTCCCTTATTTTGGTCACATAGCTATGTATTTATATGATTCCCTTGTTTAAATTTCATAATTGACAATTGGAAGGCCAAACCATAAGAAAATAATATTCCCAAAAGATGAAAGAGGCCAAAAAGAGTGAGTAAGGTGGAAAGAGGTCAAGGGCACCCAGAGGGGATGAGGGCACCTAGGCAGCGACATCTTGGCTAGGCGCTAGTGTCCAAAGTCATAAAATATAAACAAGTAAATTACCAACTGAGATGTAGGGTGTGAAAGACCATATAGAAAACAATAAATAAAGACAATGGTCAATTACTAGTTTTCTTGCTTATGAATCATATGAATGCTAGTATGTGTTTATGAACCTATAAATGTACCCATGTGCATAGTTTTGTGTCTACACTTAGAACAAAACCATCCCTTGAGCCAACACTGGAATGGATTCCATAAAAATCCATTGTCCATAGTTGATTCTCATTATTTTTTATAAGAAAGGGTATATTTTCATCTCTTTTTGAAGTCAAGAAATAATTACCATGTCGGATGCCTAAAATAATACATTAGCCCTTGGATCCTCTGATTTTGAATAGTGTATTTCATCTTTCTCATAGGCAGAAATTTCTTCATTTCTCCCTTTACCAAAATGGTTGTAGAAGACCAATCCATTTGGATTTCACCTCCTAATTCCTAACAAAAATCCTACTTAGCAACATTTCAAATGATTCCTAGATATCTGCTACCAAAATAGTCAACAATACCTTCTTGTCAAAAATTCAATGAGAGACACCTATGCATCCTTGATCCACCCCATAAATGGGAATTTTTTAGAATCCATGGAGTAAAAAGGGGCATTCACCCATGTCAAGGTAATTCTAATAGTATTAACAACTTTTATAGGCATCACATTATCGAAGCTCCTGAATCTATTATGCGCAATTATTCAACTAATGACCTTTAATAAGAAGGGAGAGATAGAATGACTCAACTTTATTGGTCTTGGATACACTCAAAGAAAACATATTATGAGATGGAGGAGTAGGTGGAGTTGGTAGTAGTACTTTGGAACTAGGAACCATAGTATTGGGATTTGAGTGACTACCTTTAATATAATGGAAAAGTGTATCAAATTATCCTAGATGAGTTTGTAAGAATTCAGATTTGGAAATCTGAACTTTAGATTTGTTTACATGTTTTATGATGTCAAAGGAGGTGGATGGAGATGAGGTATGTACCCTCAAGACAATGGGTACTTTGGGGGATGAAGGAGGTATTGCCTTTGGAGTTGGAATAGATTTAACAACTATAGTAGATGTTTGGGGAGTAGTGGATGATTTTATAGGAAAAATATAAGCTTTTGAAAGAATAGCTCTTATAGAAACAAAATTAGAACTAGGAGGAGTATTGGGATAATTACTTGGAATAATAGATAGTTTATTACTTGTCATGATATCAGATTCTCATTTTTAGACTCCATGGAAGGTGGAAGGGGAGATCCTCTATTGATTATTTTATTTTTAGAGTCACCACATGAGGATTGATCTTGTAAGTTTCCAAATTCAATGATCGAGATAGGGTAGTATCTCCTTGTCCATAGGGAAATTGGATTCCATCATAGGATTACTCATGGAGAAACTTGGTGTTCCAAATGAGACACCAGAAGCCTGTGAAGAAGATGCTCATGAGTATGAAGAAGAGAAACCCCGTGCCATTCCCATACCTCCACCTTTTAAAGTAGAGGCCAAGATAGAAATTCAACCTTATGATGGAGACGTGAATGTTGAGAAGCTAGACCATTGGATAGCTCAACTAGAGGTATATTTCAGTTTGCATAAAATTAATGAAAGTCAACATATTTCCTTTGCTTGGTTAAAATTGACCAATCATGCTTTAACTTGGTTTGAAATTTATGTTCATTCATTAGTTGTTAAGAATATTCCTCCAATTACTAAGTGGGATGAATTTAAGAAACTAATCAAGAAGAAATTTTATCCTATTTTTTATGAGGAAGAGAGGTCCATGTATTGGTAATATCTCAAGAAAAATAATTCTAGAATGTGTAAGAATATACTAGTGAGTTCTAGAAGAAATCTATTCAAATAAGAAAAGATGTAGATGACTAATACCTATTGTTGAAGTACATCGGTGGACTCCATAACCACTTGAGGAGACTAGTTATCTTGGCAAGCCAATAGTCGTAGATGATGCTTGTATGAAAAATCACTACTTAGATATGGACAAGAAAAAGAGTTCATCTACCTCTCAACATGCTTCGAACAAATAAGGTGACACCAAGCAGAAGGATAAAGGAAAAGGAAAGGGTAAGAAAAATGCTACTTCTATTTCTAAAAAGGATACTAAAATTCATTATGGGCATTGTGATGTTGACACTCATTCTGAGGAAAAATGTTGGAAGCTCCACCTGGAATTACATCCCTTCAAGAACAAGAAAAATAATAAGAAGGCCATGAATTCCCTCTAGGGAGAGGAATTATTTTGCAATGAAGAGGTGGATGAGACTATGTGTTGTGCCTTCGTCTATAGAGAGGTATGTTTGGGTAGTAACAGTGTTGTTTAGGAAAATGAACTAATGAAGCTTTTTCATTTAAAAATTCAAGTGAAGAAAACTAAGGTGGATGCTCTTTTTGATACATGTTCTCAAGCTAATTTGATTAGTAAAGAGTTAGTGGATAGGCTAAAGTTGGAAACTTACAATCACCCAAGTCCATATTCTTTGGGTTGGGTAAAGAAAGGTGTAGACATCAAGGTTACTAAGTAGTGTAAGATCACTTTTGGTATTGACAAAAAGTTTATTGATGAAGTTACTATGGATGTTGTTCCCCTTGATGTGTGTGGTGTAGTATTTGGTAGCCCATATTTATATATCAAGGATGCTATCTTCATGAGGAGAGCCAACCAGTACCACTTGGTGAAGGATGGTAAGAGCTACATCATTTTATCCTATTCAGGAGATTCAAATATCTCTTTGGTAAGTGCCAGCAAATCCTGAAAGCTTATTAATGATAGTTGTAAATTTTCATTACTTATTTGGCTTATTAATGCTAGATATGCTAGAGGATGAGGTTGTTACATATAACATGTTTTATAACAAAGAGAAAACACATATAAAAGAGTTGATTCAATATTTAAGAGAGGTCTTATAGGAAACTACGGGGTTTCCCAGTTAGGGAAATTGAGCACGAGATCCACTTGCTACCCGATAGTCTGCTTCTAAACTTAGGATTATACAAGAAATCTTTGAAATATGCCAATGAGGTAAAACAAAATTTGTAGTCATTTATTAAGTAAGGTATAATCCATCCTAGCACTTATCCATGTGGTTCTTGTTATCCATATTTCTCCCCCTGTGCCAAATATTGGATCGACCACGATCCCGCATAAGAGGAAACAAAGTCAAAAGGAAGACAGAAAAGGCTTCAAAATTGGCTAAGTATAAAGGTGTAAGTAGAGAATGCCAAGTGTCAGTATGGCGCTATTTCAAGGGGTAAAATTTGCAAAATGGCCCGTAACTCCGCCCAAGGAAAAAGTCAGCATCTGGGCCCGAGTCAAAGCCAAAGTGGGAATCGGAGGAAAGGGAAAAAGATAAATTGTAGACCCATAGGCCTGATTTTGTTCCAATCTGGCTGCCACATGTCCGATATCAAAAGGGGACCCTTTTTTTCAAGATGTTTTCCCACCCTCCTAAACAGACTTGATACAAATTTTGAAGGGCATATCTTTCAACTCAGGATCGAAATATTGAAAATCTAATGCCGTTGGAAAGATCTCGGCCTCACCCATGCCATGGGGTCTGAAACTTTAATTTTGAGGAGGTTAGGTGAAGTAAAATGGAGGAAACATCTTCAGGATTTCAATGTAGGATCCATCTGTCTCAATAACTTGATCGGATTCGATCTGTTTCTCGCCATTTACTCTTCCTTCAAGGCACCGAACTAAGGATTGATGCAATAAAGACAGATTTGGGGAAGAGATTTCATCGAGAGGCATTAAAAATGGTGGTTGAACTTCAACCTACTTTTCCCTTCTCTCTCTTTTCTTATTTCAGTTGAATCTATAAATATAGAAGTGGATTCATTGTAAAGGGTTGGACATTCTTTGTTTTGTAGGCTCCCTCCTCCTTCTAAAGAAAGGGATCGTGGGGTTTAGCACTTCTATTAAAATTACATTATGTTTCTACCTCTTGGATACTTTGTAATGGACTGTATCAATCTATAGAGAAATAAAACACATCGTGATCAATTTTAGATCCTCTCTTATCTCTTTTGATTTCATCGGTCTTCCATTATCTATCCGGCTATCTATTCTTGTTCATTTTATGCATTTTTTGGTTTGTGTCTATTATAAAAATAAATTTTCATCATTCCTTTGGTGCATCACCTCGTAGTTTATCTTTGTTTTAATTTTTGTATTCCTTCTATCCCTATCTCCTTGGTAAATTTTAGATTAGGATTAAGAATAGATCCTCTGCAAGTTTCTACATATGCACCTAAATAAAGGAATAAGGAACCAACCTTCAATCTGGAGAGCTTTCCCATTTTGCAAGGTCCCACACCTTGGGGAAAGTTCAATGTTACACAATCACACCAAATGACTCTACCTTAGAAAAGTAGACCTATAGAACTCATTTGGGGGTGTTGTGATTTCACGTTAACAGTTCTCATATTGTTTTAGTACCTAAAAAATATGGTTCATGGAGAATTTGTGTTGATTACATAGATTTAAATAAAATAACTATCAATAATAGGTACCCTCTTCCTTGCATTGATGATTTATTAGATCATTTACAACATGCTAAATATTTTACTAATCTTGATTTGAAGTTTGGGTATCATCAAGTGTGGATCAAGGAAGAGGACATCTGGAAAACAATGTTCAAGACTAGGAAAGGGTTATATGAATGGTTGGTATTACCATTTGGGATATGCAATGCACCATATACCTTCATGAGGTTGATGAATGAGGTAATGAGGCCATTTATTGATTCCTTTGTTATTGTGTACTTGGATGACATTCTATTTTTAGCAAAACTTATGAGGAGCATATTGATCATTTGCGTCAAGTTTTGCAAGTTCTTAAGGAGAATCGACTTGTGTTGAATGAAAATAAGTGTAAGTTTACACAACAGTCACTTTCATTTTGGGACACATGGTTAGAGATGGAAAGTTGAGGATTGATCCAATAAAGATAGAGGGCATTCATAATTGGCCTACACCATCCAATTTGACTAAGACCAAGAGCTTCGTGGGTGTAGTTCAATATTTGAGGAAGTTCATTAATAATTTTTCATCACAACAACACCACTACATTCAATGATAGTAGGGGTAAGGATTTTGATTGGGGTAAGAAACAAATTTATTTTGAGTCATTTAAATATAAGATTAGTCATGCTCTATTTTTGGCATTACCTAACTTACAACTACCATTTGAGGTGGAAACCAATGCCAGTGACTATGTTATGGGGCTATCCTTCTTTAGGGGAAAACCCATATGTTATCACTTTGAATTAATTCACGATGCAGTTCTAAATTATTGTGCATATGAAAAAGAACTGCATGTTTAGGTAGTCAAGAAATGGAAACATTATTTAATTGGTAAAGAAACTATCATTCACATAGATCATCAACCTCTCTAATATCTATAAGCTCAAAACAAAATTTAGTAGGCTAGACACTATAAATGGATGGGTTTCTTACAAAAATTTCATTTGATTATTAAATATAAGAAAGGTGTGACTAAAAAGTTAGCTGATATGTTATCTAGACCTCCTTTTCTTTTAGTTATGGGCACGTTAACTCTTCTTGAGCCTTTTTTTGTGAAGTATATTAGGAAGGTTATGAGAAGGATCCATATTTTACAAATATTTTTAGCAGAAACCTCCAAGTGAGGATTTGCACCTAGAGGAGAATACTATTTCTAGGATGGTTTTCTCTACAAGAACAAGAAACTTTGTGTGCCTAAGGGGGAAAGAGTGCAGTTGATGAGAGAAACACACACTTCTAGGGTAGTTGGTCACTTTGGTGTGACAAAGACTATAATACACTTACAGAGGTATGTTTATTGGCCAAACATGCAAGCAGAAGTTGTTAAATTCATTAGGGGTTATGTTTTATGTAGTAAAAAAGCCTAATAACAAGAATTTGGGGTTATATATGTCATTTCCAATTCCTTCCCAACCATGGGAGAGTATCTCCATGGATTTTGTGGGTGGTTTTCCTACCTCCAAAAAAGGTCATGATTATATTTTTGTGATAGTAGACTGATTTAGAAAAATGTGTATTATAATTCCTTGTAAGAAGACCATTAAGGCCAATGATGCAGTTGAATTATTTTTTGCTAATGTGTGGCTACACTTTTATTTTTCCGATTCTATTGTGTTAGATAGGGACTCGGTTTGTAGGAAAGTTTTGGTCTACTTTATGGGAGAAGATGGATATGAAGTTGAAGAGGTCTACCACCTTTCATCCACGAGAAAAATGGGAAAATAGAGGTTCGAACCATACATTGGTATAACTCTTGAAAGGATACAATAGGAAACATCTAAGGACTTGGGATGAGATTTTGGTGTATATCCAACATTCTTATAATAGGGAAGTTCATGCTTCGACTAGTAAAACTCCTTTTGAAACATGTTTTGGTTATTTGTATATGAATTATTTTGATGTTTTTTTGAGATTACCATACATGATTTGTGAGAAAGTGGGCGGAGGTCAACAAGGCTGAGAATTTCATTGAGAAAATTTAGTAGAAACACCTTTAGGTACGAAGAGGTTAAGAGAGTCATAGGGTAGGTACAAAGAACAACATGATGAACATAGGGTGAGAATTCCTTATTTTTAAGAGACAAGGTATGGCTATATTTGAGCCAGGATAGGCTACAAGGAAAATCTAATAAACTCGAGACTTTTTGATATGGCCTGTTGGTACCAAAATTGATTCTCCCTTTATGACTAAGTAACACCATAGTTTGAGCAAGATGCTTGGAGACAGATAAATCAGAGTGTGAGTTGTTTTGTAGCTAGGGAAGGATTTAGATGACTCTTCATTCACTCAGGCCTAGAAGAAATGGATAACACCGTGTACAGGGTTTGACCTACCCTGACTACTTTAGGTTGTGCCTTCAACCAGGGTGAGAGGACCCATTTTGTAACCCGTATTGGTGGATAACATCTGTAGATTTATAGTATTTTTCTTTCCTTTCACAAAATTAAGAGGAGATCTTGAGAAGGTATGGTCAATATAGCATAGTCTAACTCTCACGAGTTTTCACTTTAGAGGACGAAGAAACCTTCTAAACAAAATCCAGGTTACTAAAGGAAATGGTAAAAACTAATTGCTCCTGCATATTGAGGTAAGGGATGGGTAAATCGATGAATTCCCTCTAGCATTTATGAATAGATAGTGCAAACAGGGGTAGTTCTGTAGGATTCATTACTCAATTTGTAGTTTGTTTTTGGGAAGTTAAATAGGATAAAGTTGATTATACCAAGATCTGGAGAACTTTTAACAAATGCTGATGACTTCACTTAGAAAAATGGCATACATGTCATTAAGTAGTTAAGAATGAAATTTCAACCAGAAAATATGCATTTATGAAAGCTCAATTATGCATAATTTCATACATCCTTCAAGGTTTTAACACAAAATATCATGTTAAAGGCTCAATTAAACATCATAAATCCCTGATCTATTACGCCTAAGATGCACTCATAGAATTACAAACAATCTAGATCATTCAAATGAAATTAAAGTGAATTTAAATTGTTTATTTGCATCATAAAATGAAAGCTCTCTTTATGATGAAATTGAAAATGCCACAATACTCTCACAGATATCGATCTTGTGTAATTCAAAGGGACTACTAACATAAGGTTGCAACAAGAACATTGAAAATTACTTGAAAATATTTCAAAATAAAAGTGAAAATAACTCTGCTCATGATTGACACAATTTACTCAGGGTTCATTGAAATTTGTCAGCAAGGGAAAGTTTATTCACAATCTCAAAGCTTGTCAATGGCTAGACAAATGCAACCATCTTGACATGACTGGAATTCAAGACACATAGGAAAATAGGTTTCTCAGATGGGTTCCTAAGGAAAATGGCTTCTTTTCTCTTTCTCTCCTTTTCTTTTCTTTTACAATTCTTAGAAAATTTTAACCCCCTTCTTGGCATGGATTTTACATACTTTTATATCACTCACTTTACTTCAAAGATTTTCCCCCAAAAACAAGAATATTCCAAGGAATAATTTGTTTGTTACAAAAATGTTCTAGAAAATGATATTTATGAACTTCATCCCATACTGCCAGGTGTACAAAACATGAGTCTTTTCAATGTATTCAATCTGTGTCTAACTGAGACATCCGGTCTTCACTGTTGGAAAGTTATTTGAAACGTTCCCTTCTGATTTTGATTAACAATCATTTCAAATTGATCACTGAGCATCTCCATATGCTTTTTGACATGATGCACACCTATACTCATTTCTTGAAATCCTTCTTGGGCTCAACACACTTCACTTCACATCTTACTGGTTTAAATGCCATACATGATGTTTGTCAAATCATCATAATTTACCAGTTATGCTCATCTATACTTTCCTTCAGTTTTTAATTTTCCCTTGTGTGAACTGAGCAAGATCCTTCTCATCTCAGGGGGAATATTTTTCTAGACTAGAGATATGTGTCACCGGGCTATAAATCTCAACCCTACCCCCTTGTAATTATGTATCTCTTTCCTAATTTTAGGTATAGTAGAATATTTACCAGAAAAATGGAAAAGACACTTGTGGCACACAGCCTGAAAGAAATCTCTTTGGAAGATCTGAATCAAATATTTGATTTGAGTGGCCTAGATGAGGCCTTTTTTAGGGCCTTGTTTGAAGTAGAATGCGCTAGGAGACACAAAAGGACCTCTGACATATCAACGAGTCCACTTAGCACTTTTAACCAGGCTGATCAGAATCAATCCTGTATTCACATCTTTCCAGTTATGTATTTCCATCTTTTTAGATGGGAGCATATGAAAACACCTGAGGATTTAAAAGATATTGGGTTGAGAGGAGGCCTCAGGTCTCTGGGAAAACCAGTTTTCAATGCCCCTTCTTATGTAACGAGGAATTTGTATCAAAATAAATTCCTAAGGAATCATACATATTGTATGACAAAACCTCCATTGATATAGTGCCTTCCATTTCCAACAAAGTGAATGAGTTGGAGAAGAGGATTCATTCCTTGGAAAATAAATAGGAAGAAAATGTGCCTCTACCACCAAGTCTAGCAACAACACTTCCTTGAGAAAGAGGAAGGGAGAAACAAAAACTCAGTCTACGGTCATCATCTCAAATGGAGAAGAAGACCAATCTATTTATGCTTGTCATTCAAGGTCAACACTTTATTTAGCTTGAGATAGCAGAGGAAGGTTTGCAACTCAGCTATCCACATGTTTGATGCATTGTGCCCCTCATTCTGAGTGGGAATTTCAAGGACCTCAGCCAATTCCTTCTCCCAAGGAAAACCCACCTTTCTCTAGGAAATGGGAAGCAGGAACTAGTTCAAAGCCTCACATTTCATCCAGTCACCAACATGCAATATCTACCCCTCTTATCACTCCAAACATCCCTCTTCAAAGTAATCTTGGAAAGTCAACCCTTCACAAGGGGAAGGGGAAAACAACCTTCTTTTCAGGTGGTTTGGACCTCTTGGATTGGGTATCATCTAACCAAAAGAGAATTGAGCTTGAGGAAATTATGGGCCGCCCTAGGATGACTTTGGAGTCTTTGATGGACATGGGGATGTCCAAGGACTTGGAAGGGTTGATTGTCTTCATACAAACAACACAAGACTCGGATGAGTTTGTACTGAGGAAGAAAAAACTTTTGAATAAACTTCCCCTGCTAAGGGAAATTATGAAGTAGGACTAAATAATGCTTAGGTGTTATTCTCCTTTCATTGTTTCGATCTCTGGTGTATGTACATCTCTTTTTGTCATGGGAAAGGGCCCCTATAGAACCCTATCTTGTTTTTGTTCAATATTGCAAGCAATACAAGGATGTTAATAGTTCACATATATGTTTCAAATGTATGTGAAATTTTAATCTAATCCATTATGAACTACTACATCTTTTTAAATTACAATTGAAATAAAGAAACAATAAAATTTTAGAGAGATAATTACATTTAATGTATCAAAAATATCAATTTACAATATCAGTTCAATGGAGTATGAAAAGAAAATACAAAATGAGGAAGAAAGTGCTTAAACATGTTCATCATCTTTTGTGCCAACATCCTCCTCCTCTTCACCCTTTTCCTCTACATCTTGCTCTTCTGGTAATCTAGCCACATAAGCATCATATCTCTGGAATAATTCATTTACTTCATCCTCGTCAGGTCCAAGGTGATGCTGGAAAATCAATGTTTGTCTTGATATTAAGTCTAGACATTGAGCCATTTTCTACTTATATTCCAGTGGCCTGGCTTTCAATTCCTCAATCCTATTCTCAATATTCATCATAATTTTAACAATTTCATGGGAGAAGTCATTTGTCTGGATATTACTTTCAAAGGAATTGAGTAAGAAATCAAGTCTTAAGTCCCCATAGCTCTTTTTGGACTTGTCCGCCACCATGTCTTCTAATCTTCGATCAATGGCATCAAGTAGATCATCAACCCAGTTCCTTCTGACTTCAAGCCTCTTCTTGATTCCATTTAAGGTATCTAACCTGATTTTTTCAATTCTTCAAGGGCATATTGACTCCCTTTGCATCCATTGGTACAATGCCTTCTTGCTCAACTAGCTCCTCACTAAGCTGGGTTATGTAGTCAAGCTTGGGGAGAGTTCCCTCCAAGTAAAAAATATCATTGTCATAGTCTTCAATTATTCCATCAATTTCATTTAATCAACCTCTGAGGTCCTCATATTTTTCCTTTCTTCTGTGATAACTTCCTTTCCCTTCTCAGTTAGTTGTTCAACCCAAGTATCCACCGCTTGGACCTTCTTGACAACACTATTTATTTTATCCATTCCCTTAGGGGTATTCACATAAGTACCTGCTTGTTCATGACTAGTTTTTCCTGTCAGTTGTTGCAAACATGAACTTAAGGCCTTAATTTGTTCCTTAAGTTGCTTCTTTTTCATCCCATCTTCATCCACCTTTTGTAAAAGACCATTCACTGCTTCAGATACTCCTTGCTTTAGTTGTTCCCTTGAAGGTTTTCCCAAGGGAATAATTTGAATGTTGTAATCATCATTGGTTATGTATTTTCTTGTCTTACCCTTGAAAGGAGTTGCTATCTCTAGGGTTCTTGCCCCCGATGAATCAGTAAGAGTCCTTGTGATGGTTCTGGCCCTTTTTGGGGCTCTCACTATTTTTGGAAAGGATAAAGCAGTAAGGTCAACTACTTGTATAGGAAGGGCCACTTCTTCATTTGAAATTAATTCACTAATCCATCCCTTCTTCAAACTTGTTCCAACTTTTGTTTCTGTGATCCTTGCTGGAGTTTCTCAGGAAAAACTACTATTTTCTTGGACACCTCTTGTTCCTGTTGCACCAATAATTCTATTTTTTCTTGACCACTTATCCCAATTGTCCCTAAGTCAATTTCACTCTATACCATTAATTCCTCTGGATGCTTCCTTTCCTGATCTGGCACTTTAGATTGATCATCCTTAACTTGATCTACATAAAAACTCAAAGGTAGCGTACGCCGGAAAAGTGACAAGTGAGCATGGGAATCTGAGCAACTCTTCCGCGTACTCGACCTCTCGAGGTCATGCCAAGACAGATCGGTGGGGGTGGAATATGCATGGGATGTAGACAAACTAGTTAGGTAATCTAATGTCTTCGATACGCACTAATGGAATTTGTGAATCTAAGGAAAAGAAGGCCCTTCTAACTTGGACTAGTGTGATAGATCGATCGGCAATGATGACTGCTCGAAGGCTCCAATCAATATCGAGCTCTGGCGTGATTTGATCTATGGGTTGTGGAATACGTGGAAAATGACACAGGATAGTTTCGTGTATTTCTCAGGACGGGGTCATATGTATTCCCTGGGCTCTCTAGGTCCCGTGATTGTCATACGAGAACAAAATGTAAATCTAATCAGTAATAAAGCAAATTCTAACTACGTGGAATAAATTTAAAACATATATAACTTCTATTCTTCTAAGAAATCTTTTAAAAATTTAGGAAAGCAGCTATTTAAACGTATCTAGGAATAACAACTAAATAATAATTTGAAAAATACAAAATAACCGAGTGTAGTTATTAGCCTGTGTAATTTGTAGATTTATTCTAAACAAATAAAATAGCTCATCTAATCTATCTACAAGATTCTCAATCCTACCTCAGAAGTGAGGAGTGAATCATAGTTTCTCAGAAACTATCAATCCTCACAACTTCCCTGGCAATATCGAGAATAGAATTTGACTGAAATGCAGCAATTATCTACTCTATTTGATATGATTCTAACTAGAACTTTGAAAGTTAAAACCTGGATTCCATAGAACAGTGGCGAATCCGATGGTATGTGTGATCTTGTCCCCTCAGTGTGATCTCCTCGTTCTTTCATGTTCACGTGGATCCATAAAAGCATGTAATGCTAGCATCGACAGAAATAGATATTGGGACAAGGATGGCTCGGGATGCGGACGAAAATGCGAGTAGGAGAGGGATATCGCAAGAGTACGAGCTTGGCTTATGTAATTCCTAGCGGGAGATTTTACCGCAAGTCATACAACATAAAGTGACTAGAACACGAAACTATCTTCTTTGAAGAGCAAAACCTGCAACTTTAATGGCTTCCTAAGCTATTCTACTCCAATGGATTGGATAAAAAAACAACACCGTTTGCACAATTGGATATGTGGCTTACCAACGGTTGATCAATGCTATTTAGATGTATAACGAACTAAACCAAGTACTCTAAGCAAAATTAAAGCTAAGTCTAATGCAAAGAGAAATTCGAGAGACAAACTTCGGGGCTGGGTGAAATAACAACATTGCTTGCACAAGATGGATATGTGGCTTACCAATAGCTGAACAATACTAACTAAACATGCAAATGAATTGAAACTATGGCTTCTAAACAAGATAACAAGCTGAACTACTGAAAATGAGGAGATGAGAGAAAAATATCAGACCATTTGCTTGAGCACAAGCCACTTATTTATAGCTCTCCATTCACCCAAAGATCAAAACCAAACTGAACTCTTAAACAATAAACAATGGCCAAACACTATTCCAGGGGACCAAAAACATAAATGCATGCCCAAGTCGGCAAGGAAAGCTGGTGAAATGTTGATCTTTTACGTGAGTCACGTCAAAATGCTTTCTGGAAAACACGTAAAGGACCGCCACTCGAGTAGGGTGGCGGTTCAGACCGCCACCCGATCGGGGTGGCGGTCATGAGACCGCCGCCCTGCGAGGTGGCGGTTTGGCCATCAAGAGAAAAAGGCCAAAAAAAAGAGGGAAAAAGGGAAAAACAAAGGATGTGGGGGTTAGGCGGGGCATGCGGGATGTTAACACATACTCGAGGGATTTTCTAGATCCCGAACACCTTGAGAGAGACTGTATCATCATTGGGGCACTTGTTACACTATGCTCCAAGAAGATCAATACCTTACAATTTTGGGTACGTACATATTGCCCCCTCGGAGAAGCATTTTAGCCATGAAGAGGCGTAAAACGGTGGGTCCGAGTATGGCAGTCCCGAAATGGGAAGTTAGAAGTTATACCTGACATGTCCGTGTGTTGAAATGACGCCATCCAAAATTTCCCACTATACGTAAAATGAAAAGAGAACTCAAGTGCGAGATAGATACAATAATTCAAAAAATAAACGTTAAGAATAACAGGAATGAGAACATACCATTTGTGCGGGGATAGGAACTTACCTCCATCAACGCTCCAAACTGTGAAAAAGTTATTTCAAAATGAAACAGTGCCATATATATATGAAAGTGGGCCTATTTTCCTATTCATTTTGCGAGTTGATTTGATCGATTTTGAGCTCTGGGACCCACGGTGACGGTTTCTTGTGTGAGTAGAGTCAAACGTTCATAGCGAGATCATGATCATGCCTCCACGTGTGGAACACCGACCTCGGCGATCACGAGTTAGTTTTCTTCGAGTTTATTGTTTTTCCCCCTTAAATTTGAAATGCTAAATTTGTTGTAATGGGGGTCATTTTTGAAAATGCTAGTGTTAAAAGGTTCATCTAGGGGGGCGCGCTCTTGGGTAGGCTCCATTTTTAGGTTAAATGGTCATTTTTGCATGTTTTAGGCTTTTTAGGTTAAAATCCCGTGTGGGTTTTGGACCACGACCGCCACCCTAGCCGGGCGGCGGTTACATGACCCGCCCTATTCGTTGGGGGCGGTTACACGACCGCCGCCTTTAAGGTGGCGGTTATAAAACCACCTCCTGCTCAAGGCGACGTTTTGCACATAATGCAAAAAGGCGATATTTGAGGTTGCACTTATACTTTTAGCATTTCTACGTGTTTTTATGACTTTCTCGGCATTGTCTAGATGCTAACTTACTCTGTTTTGTGTGTTTTTGGGTGTATGCGGTGAGAGAGGAGTACATCCAATGGAGCAAAGAGAGAGAGTGTGATTGGCTCTCAGGGGTACTAGATGCCCTCTCAAAGGACGAGGAGGACATACTTTAGAGGGGCTGGTATACTGCGCATATCGCGTGTGCCCTATGTTGCACCATCTAGTCACATCCTTTGTGACTTATTTTCTTCTTGGGATGTAGATCGAAACACCTTCGATTGCTGGGGTCCGTGGTGAGTGGACCATTACATTAGAGGATGTCTACCGCATTGCAGGGGGTCCCGATCATCGGGAGGCGACTTACATTAGAGATAACGAGGCTCTCGGGCACAGATTGCACGGTGGGCAGCATATATGGGAGATGCGAGTCATCTCCATGGGGTCGAAGAAGGGGGTGAGAGTTTGATCCATTCCTTCTTTGCCTATCCCCTTACTTTTCCAAGCCATCATGGGGATCCTTGCCTCGAGATTGATCGGGGACAAGGGAGGTGACATGTTATTATCTGCTTTGGGGCCCCATTATTGCACAGATAGAGGGGCATGGCGGATATATGCACTTGGGGCACAGATATTCTTGGGACCACCTACCATGATCTATATAGGGTGGTCCATTTACAGGGGCAGTCATTGAGCCACCCGACTTTAGTCATGAGTTGGGTTTATGAGCGCTTCATCCCCTATGGCAGGGGTGTGGAGGTGGCAGATCCTGGAGCTGTTAGGGAAGCCAGATGGGTAGACATGTCGGTGCTTAGAGCACCTCATCAGCCAGTTGCCTCTTTGACTACTGCTGATATGGAGGCGACACCATACCAGCTCATGGCCGCATATGGGGTGAGGAGACCCTTACCTTGATCTCCTACTCCATGACAGGGCAACTTATCGATCGAGTGGGATGAGTGGAGGTGCACCCCTTTGGCCAAGTTCCTTAGCAGTTTGGCCTTCCATACATGGGTATGCTTCCCCCAGTGGCACCAGTTTACAGATCAGTTCGCGAGGCCAGAGGGGGGCCTAGAGGCCGAGGTTGGACAAGTGATTACTCTGGCATTCCCATTTCAGCCGGGAGGATAGTTGCGCTAGAGGGAGTGTTTCACATGGAATGTTTCAGCTTTTGGGAATAGAGTTGCTTCTATCCTTTCATTCCTTTTAGAAACAGATAAGGGTTAGGGCTAGGAGGAATACCTGTTGAATGTCGAGAGGGTGAGGCTTGCGCGTACCGTAGAGAGAGATCAGGTTGATTGCGAAGAACTCCTTTTTGTCTTGGAAGGACTACCTGCAAATAAGAATACAAGACCACCCGATTTTGATTAGACAATAAATGAGGAATTGCCTTGGGCCCGGGGAAATATAAAACTTCCTTTCGAAGGTGGTGGTTCCCCTTTTAATACGAATTAACACAAATGATAACAAAGAAAGCTATTGCAAAATCATGATTTAGGTACCTCGTTCTAAAGCAATAGAGGCTAAACTATCAATAATAAAGAGTCACGTTGTTTTTTTGGTTCGTCATTGATACATTCAGGTTGAGTTACAGGGATAAACCAGACTGGACCTGAGGTTGTTAGGTGACAAATAGGCGAGAGGAAGGTTTTGGGGTATAAGTCACAGTGACCAATGCCGGTCACTGGATAACCAACGCGGTTAGAGAACCGCTGCCGGTAGGGGATAACCGACACCGGTAGGGTCAGTAATCTAGGTGCTTCTGGATAGAGGTTGGTTGCAGGGTGATTGTGGGGTTATTAAGACTAGTGGATGGCTGAGGGGAATAGTGAGAGGACAGGGAAGACTCAGAGTGTGATAAAATGGTCTTCTGGGCAATACAAGGATGTATGGATGAAGGTTAAGTGCAGGGTGCTGGTAGGTGGTAGATCTAGGAATGAGTTTATAATTACTATCAATCCACAGGCTCAAGAAATGGTGCTTAGAAACATACAAGACACTGCTTACTCGTTCCTGATGAAGATGCAGGTTCCACGACTGTGATGACGAAGACAGGGCTCAAGTAGGATGATCTGACAATCCAAGATGTGCTATCTCCTCTTCTGATGCTCGGATGAGTGTCACTGGGCTCTGGTTATTCAGTTGCAGTCTTGGGCTTGATGTCCTTCTCTGCAAACTCTTCTTGTTTCTTCACTTGTCTCTGTTCGGCCAAGCAAATCCGGATCCTTTCAATGATTTCTCCTCCTCCCGATCAAATGAAAATCTGATCCCTTGTTTTTGGTTGGAGGTGGTCATTTACAGGGAACCGATGGCGGTTACGCAACCGATGGCGGTCGAGTAGGAACCGATGTCGGTCAGGTCAAAGCGGGCTATTTTTGGTAAAATAGCCAGCTTTCCCTCCTTTTCTCGAGGGATTAGTTGCGGGCTTGGTCAAGTCATTATGAGGTTGGTTTTAGGTGCGGGTGAGGAGTAATTAGTCATGGGTGTGGATGTGGACCAAGTTATAGGTCTTAATTAGGTTAGTTTAGGGTTAAGACTAGGTTATGATGAGGTGGCGAAATGAGGTGGTAGGTATGGCGATGTGGATTTATTAATTATAAGGTAATTAATAAATAATTGTGTAAGGTTTAGGTGATGAGGTTAGGTTGCGAAATGAGATGCGGGGCATAGGGGGTCGTAAGACACAAATTTGGTGTCTACAGGGAGAGCTGGTGCCTCGGGCACCTTTACTTCAGATAGGCTGCGGGTCTTGCTCATAGAAAACGCAATGACCCTATTGATATTGACTCCAAGTCCGAGGAGTTTACGAGGGAGGGACAGAGGAGGAGACCAAGGACAACGATCTGAGTGGCATGATACTCGGGATATCATGTAGGCAGAGAGAGAGTTGAGCGGAGCGCAGAGAGGGACACTCTAGTTTCGAGAGGAGCCACTCTCCCGGGCTGTGTTGGAGAGGATGAGTTTGTTGTGGGATGACATGTTGCTCTCTTCTCCTCACGAAAATTGGCCCCTCGGTTAGCATTGATGGCATCCATGGTAGGTGCCGGTCCCAAATGACCTATCTTGGAGGCCTAGGAATCGAGTAAGTTACCCTTCCTCCCTTTTAATGTTTATTTGTAGGCCCTCCTTAGTTGTTATTTTATATCTTTTAGCCTCTTAGTTTCTAATTCGTTTTCTCCTTTGTTTTGCGAGAGATTCTTGATGAGTGGCGGGATTTGATCCGTAGGGTATGTATCGATTCTTGATGATCCCCATGGATAGGACCCGTACGAGTTGTCGGTAGAGCGCTGGGGAGCCTTCACCTCGGCGGTAGGCATGCACATTTTTGCTCTGTCGACACATGGCCGGGATGGTGTCGACCCTCATTTTAACGGAGTTAGCGGGCTATAGGATGGTGAGCACCTTATGAGGAGCCATTCTTTTGGTGAGACTACGGTTGCTCCTTGAGACCACTGAGCCCTCCGTACATTCAAAGCGCTTTCTGGCGTAGCCAAGGAAGTCCCTAGGCGTGGGCGTGCACCTTCGGAGGGGTGCGTAGGGATTGAGAGGCCACTTGGCTCTCGCGTATTTTGTATTATATATTATTTGTATATCATGGGCTCTTTGAGCATTTTGACCATGCTTAGAGCATGATGGCATTGTATATAAATGTTGATCATTTATATATATGTATTTATTTTGGATCAAAATCTTGGCACTCATGGTTTCCTTTCTATTTCCGGCCTTTCTATGTATACTACGATGTATGTTTGTATGCTTTTTAGAATGTATGCAATGGAGAGCAGATGATGTAAATGTTCGTTTCCTTTTGTGTATTTCATGATCTTTGATATATGTAGTTAAAATGTGATTTTGAATCCTAGCTTACGTAAGCAATTTTGGATACCTCATGTTTGTTTTGCGAGTGATGAATACAAACCGGTATGATGAAGCAGTTGACTTGCCCCACTCCTAACTCCACGCAACTAGTAAGATGCGAGGGCTCATCACCGAGAGCTAGAAAGGGCACAAGTTATGAGGTGTAGCTGAAATGATAGTGATGAAAGCAGACAAAGCTTTGGTGGAACCAAATTGGAAGCTCAAGCTTACTCTACCCGAGTGACTTCATAGTTTAGAATGCAACTTACTTTCGGTTTATCTAGACTTAGATCCGTAGATGGCCATATAGTAGACAAAATATGGGTTTTTAGGATTTTAACTCTCTTGGAATTTTGAACATCGATTCATTCATTTTTGACTTAAAGTTTCAAAGTTTGAATTGTTTGTATATAACCTTTTACATTTGCTTTGTCAAGAGGACCCCCATGTACTTTGCCCCATGCTACTAGTAAGAAGCGTGGGCTTATCACCATGGACAAGGTATAGGCGAGTAAGGGCATTTCCATCCTTTTCCAACCCTACGTCACTAGTAAGAGACCAAGCTCATCACCAGAAGGTTGGTGGGGGGCAAGGAAATGTGTAAAATTAAAATTTTTTGTTTTGATGAACGCTTGACTTGTTTATTTGAGTGAAATGTCGTATGTGCTTATTTCCAAAGAGATGTACATATGGGATAGATGTGACACCATGAAGCTTCTAGAACAGACCATAGGCAAGACACCTATCCTAAGAAGAAATCAAAGCGAGAGTAAACTTACAGATCTTGGTATGGCTACCATTAAGACTTTGTCATATCTAGCTTTATTTGATAAAAGATTCCGAGATGATTTGATGATATCATGAAAATGGAGAGGTATGATTAAAGAGCTTTATGCCAACAACACATGAGTTTGTAATGAATTGCTTTGAGAATAGATTCCTTGATCACAATTTATGTAAGAAACAAGTGGACAAAATGATCTTAATCTATATGAAGATGCAATGTAGATAATTATATAAGTAGTGCTAGCTGCTTATGCATAGAACCACTTGAGGTGCGAGGAATTGTTGTTTCGCCAAATTCCTCACCTTCTAGCGTACATAAGAGGTAGTGCTATTTCCATAGTCCTTCATGACTCTGTATGTGCCCAACCATTTGGGCCGGAATTTCCTTCCTTCGCCGGTCTTCTTGTCGATATGGTTGTCTAGTCTTAGAACTAGATCACCTTCGTATATGTCACGTTCATAGACCTTTTTGTTATACTGCCGGCACATTCGGTCAGCATAAGCTCTATGCCGTTGTTCAGCATCTAACCTAGTTTCATCTAGGATTTCTAGTTGGGAAAGACGTGCTTCTCTGTAAGCGTCTTCATCCAGAATCCCTTGTAATGAAATGTGGAGACTAGGTATTTCGACCTCAAGTGGGAGAACTGCTTCTACCCCAAATACTAGCGAGAAAGGAGTTGCTCCCGTTGGTGTTCTTATTGAGGTTCGGTGGGCCCACAAGGCTGGATATAACTTCAAATGCCAATCTGCTTGTTTTTCTTTACTATTTTAAGGAGAATGGCTTTCAGCGTCTTGTTTGTTGCTTCAGCCTGTCCGTTGGCTTGAGGGTAATATAAGGAAGCCGTATGATGGCTTATCTTAAATTTGTTGCATAGTTCGTGAACTTCTTCATTCTTAAAAGAAGTTCCATTATCGGAGATAATGATTTGTGGGATACCGTATCTGCAAATGATTTGGTTCAAAATGAACTTGGCGATTACAGACCAGGGTACAGTAGTAAGAGGCATAGCCTCTACCCATTTGGTAAAATATTCAGTGGCCGTGATTATGAAATTATGGCCATTTGTGGATGAGGGAGAGAATTTCCCTATCAAATCTAAGCCCCATGTAGAAAAGGGCCATGGAGTAGCGATTGGTTGCAGAGCTTGTGCCGGCATGTGGATCTCATGAGAGAATTCTTGGCACTTATGACACTGCGTGCAAACTCTATCACGTCATGTTCTAGAGTGGGCAGAAATAGCCCATTCGATGTATTTTTTGAGTGGTGGCATGGCCATTGAAGTGGCCTCCACATATTCCACTGTGAGATTCATGGAGAATCTTCTTGAATTCCTCCATGTCGACACATCTTAGGAGCATTCCATGAATGCTTTTCGATAGAGCACACACTTGCTCTATAATGGCGTATTTAGCTACGATAATGCGTAACCACCTTCTTTGTTGCGGTGTAACTCCTTCAGGTATGTATGGTCCATGATATAATTAATGATATCAGTGTACCAAAGACACTCAGAGATAGAGGGTCGGGCTTCGATGTAGTATACGCACTCATCTGGAAAGTCTAAATCTACTAAATCGCCTCCATCTAATGGGTTATCGGCTAACCAATCTGCGATGATTTGTCCTTTAACCGACTTCTGATTTATAAACGTTAATTTGAATTCTCCCATTAAAGTTATAAAACGTCCAGCCTTTTTAGATAAGGATCCTTGTGTGAGGAAAGTTCGTAAGTGGTCTATTTTTACCATGACCCTTGTTTCTTGGTTTAGCATATAGTGTCTTAGGTGTTTGGTTGCAAAGACTATGGCGAGACATTCTCGTTCTGCTTGTGTATAGCATGTTTCATAGTCGAGCAGTGTTCGGCTGATGAAATAAATCACGCGTTCTCTCTTGTCATCATCTTCTTGGGCCAACATATAGGCCAGCGAGACATCGGTAGCTCGTGAATATAGAATTAATGGGTGATCTAGCTTAGGTGGCATTAGCGTAGGTGGTGATAAAAGGAAATGCTTAACTGCATCAAAGGCTTCATTGTAATCTTGGTCCAATCAATGCTATAGTCTTTCTTGAGTAAATTGTTGATTGGATGAATGGTGAAGCTTAAGTCAGGATAAATCTCGGATTGCACCCAGCTTTCGAGAAATGATCTGATTCTAGATTCACTCGAAGGTGGGACCATTTCGAGGACAGCCCAAATTTTGGTTGGATCAACATCTATCCCCGTGACGATATGATGTAACCTAGGAGCTTTCCTCCTGTTACGCCAAAGACGCATTTCTCTGGGTTTAGCGTGACTCCGTATTCTATTAGGCGTGAGAGAATGATACGGAGTACATCCGGATGGTCACTGGCGCTTCTTGGCCTTAGCCAATAAGTCATCAACGTAAGATTCCATGATTTTATGGATTAGATCATGAAATATATATGTCATAGCTCGCTTGGTACGTGTGCCTAGCATTCTTGAGACCGAATGGCATAACAACGTAGCAATAGGTTCCCCGAGGAGTTATAAATGTAGTTTTAGCTTGATCTTTCTTAGATATTTTAATTTGATTGTATCCCGAGAATCCATCCATGAGAGACAAAAGTTCAAACCCATTTGTTGCATCCACAATGACATCAATAGATGGCAGCGGGAAGTCGTCCTTAGGACATGCTTTGTTGATGTCTCGAAATCTATGTAGATGCATATTTTCCATTCTTCTTGAGAACGGGAGCGATGTTAGATACCTATTGGGAGTAGTCATTGGTTTGATGAATCCTACTTGGAGGAGTTTTATTACTTCCTCCTTTACCATGAGAGCTACCTTGGGCTTCATGGGTCTTGATTTTGCTTAATTGGCTTTACATCTGATTTAGTGACGAGGTTGTGCACATGATGTAAGGGTGCGACTCTGTCATTTCCTTATAATTAAATGCAACACCTTTTGATGTTCTTTGAGGATTTGTGTATGTATTTCCACTTCTTCTAGGGTTAAGGATGATCCTAATTTCAAGATTTTTGGTTCGTCATCCATCCCGATGTTGACATCGATTGTTTCTTCGATCAAAGAGGCGTTACCCTCTTCGAACTCGGGTGGTCTTTGGAGGTAAATCCAAATCATTCCCATTTTCTCTTTTGTGTATATGTTGGACTCCATTTGTGAGGAAGATCCGTTCACGGGATTTCCAAAGTAGGAAGATGAGTGTGGAATCAAGGATAAATCTAGCATGTGATAGGAGAGATGTAATGTTGCATAGGCGTTTAAGTAACCCATAGTGGCCATATCACTATCAACATGGTCTAGGATGGTAGATTCACTTCGCTTAAAAGGGGGTTTGTCATTGTTTTTATCAATGGTTCATTACGAATGGACACCGTGAAATGGGTTTCTTCTAACTCATTGCTTGGAGTAAAATGTGATGTTGAAGTTTCTATTGAATCGGCGAGAAGATTTTTCTCTCGTGGGATTGCTTCAATGGATATGAAGTTAAATGCCTTACTAAATCTAGTGAGCTTCTTTGTAAAGGCTGCAAGTGTTGACTTTGGTTTCGTATACTTCAGAAACCTGGTTTGTCACTAATTGCGAATCTCCTAAGACTCTAATGTTATCAATACCAATTCTTTTGGCTAAGGTGAGGCCAAGGAGGAGGGCTTCGTACTCAGTGCCGTTATTTGTGCATTCAAAGTTTAGCTTAAAGGAAAATGGTAGGACTTTCTCTTCGGGTGAAGTAAGAATTATACCTACCCCACTCCATAATGGCATTTAGCTCCATCGAAATGGAGGGTCCAATATTTAGCCAGAGTATAGATGTTGGGGTATCTCTTGTGTTTGTACACTCTACTTCTACCATGCGAGTCCTCTCTTTGGAAGGGAACCAACACCTAGGGAATGTCCTATGCCCTCTTTTGAATCAAAGGTAAGAACATTGGTGAATCTTGTTCTATTAACTCAATGATTTTGCGGTAGTCCCTAATGATACCATTTCTTTAGTTTTATCTTTGGGGGTTGGGGTTGTTTTGGCTATGCTGATAGTTTCAAGATCCGTCGTAGGTACCAAATTTTCCTCTGGTTTTGGGTCAGTGGGTTTATTAAGTTGGTTTGTTAGAAGTTCAAATTCTGAGTGCACACCTGGTCTTTTCTTTAAATCAGCTAGGTGAAAATCGAAAGGTTTTGGATCACCTTTGGCTACAAACACCTTTCCTAGATGCAGGAATCTTACTTCTTGAAATAACGTAGAAGGGATTGCCTTCATTCGGTGTATCCATGGTCGGCCGAGTATCATATTATAATTAGTTTCTCGATCTATAATATAAAACTCGGTCAGGATTGTTTTAGGTCCTAAGGTGACCGGTAGTATTATAGTTCCTATCGAAGTGGCTTTAAGACTATCATAGCCTCTCAATGTATTTCGAGTGGTGGAACAGTTTGTTTCCCCATATCCTAGCTTTTGGAGGAAAGAGAAAGGGACTATGTTAGCTGGCCCCATCATCAACCATTTCCTGTTTTACGTAGTTATTATAAACCCATACTTGTAAGTGTAAGGGTGGATCACCTTGGCGTGCAATCTCAGCGTCTGTAGGCATTTTACTTATTTCGAATATAAATTCGACATCCTTGTCTGGCTGCCCCAGAGGGTGGATATCAAAATCTACGTGGTTTACTTGCGTTTCAGGAGGTGGAGTGATGTTAATTAGATGACCTAGACCTAATGCTTCTAAAAGAGCAGCTCTGTGAGTAGAAGAGTTCTTTAGTAAGTCCAAAAATGAAATGTGTGAGAAGGTCTTTGTTAGGTCACTAATTAAATCATAGGCACCCACGGGTTTTTCTACTATTTGTTGACTCTTATCCGTTTCTGGCAGATGACTTGGGCTTGGTTGAGAGAAATACTCTCGTGTTCTTGTTATAGCTTCGATAGGTAGCTCAGCGTCTAGTTCTACCAAACTGACTATCTTGGGTCTTGGTTGACTTCCTAACTGTGGCGCAACTGATGGATTTAGTGAAGTTGAGGCTTCATGATCATTGTTTCCGGCATTGCACCCTTTTCGTCCCGGTTGGATTTGCTTTGTTGCTATCATGATTTGGGAGTGGATCGTTAAAGATCTTGAGGGGAGCATTCTGAGGGGAAACTGCCCTTGCGAGCATGTTTGGTGGTGATGACACGGGATCTGCCAAAAACAAATCTGTGAAGAACTATCTTTGTTCTTCGGCAAGACGTTGCATGAATTTATTGTAGTCACGGCACGTTCTAGTATCATGACCCTAAATTTTGTGGAAATCACAATAAGAATTGGGATTGTAATTCCTGTTTTGTTGGTTTGGTGTGTATTGTGGCCTAAAATTCTGATCAAACTGTTGCCTATTAGGATTAAAGTTTTGCAATTGTTGTTTCTGGTTTTGAC
Organism: Taxus wallichiana var. yunnanensis; assembly: GCA_018340775.1. Classification (NCBI taxonomy): domain Eukaryota; kingdom Viridiplantae; phylum Streptophyta; class Pinopsida; order Cupressales; family Taxaceae; genus Taxus; species Taxus wallichiana. Next base: position 3,543,718 of record CM031235.1, on the reverse strand, counting down.
TTTGGTTTTGATAACCAAATGAGTTTTGGCTTGGCCCTTGTATGGGATTTTTGCCATTGTTGTTGTTGTTGTGGATGGTTAAAATCCCTTTGTATTGATTCGTCGGGGTAAAGTTGTTGTTTCGTTGGTTGTTTTTTTGTGATGGAGTATTGACAACATTTACCTTCTTAGGCTGGTCGGTTACTCCATCCGTTGTTACCCCATGATTTTTGTTAAGGATTTTAGGTCCTTGATTGACATTTGTGATAGTTGTAGTGTTCGAGTGGAGGTGATTAACCTTCCCATTTGTTCCATATGTTTTACGACCACTATCTATCGCTGCTTGATCTATTCAAGAGCGCTTTCAAGTACTTCATCGTAAGTTCTTAGTGGGAACTTACGGACTTCTTCCTTCACCTCTCTCTTTGAGAGAATGAAGGAATAAATCACATAGTTCCATCGATCCATGTTTGGAGCACTTGTTGAAGAATAAAGAACTATACGCCACCTCACGAATGAAATGGGCGATAGATTCATTGTGTTCTTGTTTGATGTGCAAGAATTCCCGATTCTGTTCTTAACGGTTTGTTCATGTCAAATGCCTTAATGAATTCTCGACACGAGTTGTTTAAATGAATGGATGGAAGCCTCGGGTATTCTATAATACCAATCAAGAGTGATGCCTTCCAAAGTTTTGGGGAATATTTTAACAACCCCATCCCGAGGAGTAATTCTCGTATGGGTCATAGCGTAAGCCTTGATATGCGTGTTTGGATCTCCCTCACCTTTGTACTTGGGTAAATGGGAAGGGTCTTGGAAGCATGACGCTTCGTATGGCGAAGTCTAAGGGCTCTTTTAGATATTCTGAATAAGTCCCTATCACATAGGTTTCGACCATTGATGGTGGTTCTTTGAGGAGTGGTGGTGGGATGGGTTGTTGATATGGTGCGAGTATGCGTTGAAAGGGCGGGGGCATAGGGAAGTCCTTGCATTTGAGAAAACATGCCGGGAGAGGAGAACATATCTCCTTGTGGTGATTTGGAGTACATGTTTAAGTATGATGGGTATTGTCTAGGAATGGATTGTTTGATACTAGATTTGGGAGGAGAAAGGTGTTAGAGATGGTGGGCCTTGTTGGCGTTTGTTGTGGATATTGAGGAGGCATGCCTAACGTGCCTACTCTGTGAGGAGATCTACTTGGCTAGGGTGGTATGGAGGATTGGAACTTCCTGCTTGCATGAACTGAGGATTTTGACTTGCTTGAGCAAGTTCTAACCCTCTCACTTTTTCTACTAACGTTGAAATGACTTCATTTGGCGAAGTCACGGTGCTTTGCCTTAGCGGCGTTTGTTGTATACCCTGGTGTTGTATAGGCATGTGATATCCTGCTATAAATTGATCGCTATCTTGCCAAGTTTCTCGAGAATATTTCCTATAGGCAAGTGGCATAGAGGTATTTCCTTGAAAAGAGACCTCGGGTTGTATTTGTAAACCTCCTATAGATGGGTACATACCCGAGAGCGTTGTTCACTTCTAGGATAACGTATTGACTGTTCATCATCTAAGACTAGGTATGGGTCAGATTTTCTACTAATTTGTGGTCTAAGTAGCATCTGAGGAGATGAACCAGATTCTCTGGTAAACGTCATATTGTTCGAGCCTGAAGGCTCTGTTTGTTGCGTTTGAGGGGGTTGATCTAACTCCTCCATTTGAAAGGATGAGCTATATCTAATCCTTGGAGTTTGTGTTGACAACTGATTAGTTGAATAGTTGTCACCCCATACTTGAGAGTGAGGGTGATGATTGTCTATTCTGTTGGGCGTAGTATGCCTCAAGACCCAAGATGGGTACGCCATATATGCATAGAATCCCGACATATTCGGGGTATATGAATACCCGCTGAGAATAATGGGAAGGGGCGAAGATGGATGAGAGAAGATAAAACTTCTCTTAAAGAGAAGGTGAAAGCAGTTGTTTGTTTCACGTCGGGTTCACCAATTTTTGTACGGAAAAGCAACAAGTGAGTGTGGGAATCTATAAGTAACTCTTCCGCGTATCCGACCTCCCGAGGTCATGCCAGAGACAGCCGGCTGGTGGGTGTGGAATATGCGTGGGATGCGAGACAAACTAGTTAGGCAATCTAATGTCTTCGATATGCACTAATGGAATTTGTGAATTTAAGGCAAAGAAGGCCCTTCTAACTTGGTGGTGTGATAGATCGATCGGCAAGGATGAGTGCTCGAAGGCTCAATCAATATCGAGCTCTGGCGTGATTCGATCTATGGGTTGTGGAATACGTGGAAAATGACCTAGGATAGTTTCGTGTATTTCTCGGATAGGGTCATATGTATTCCTTGGCTCTCTAGGTCCCGTGATTGTCATCAGAACAAAATGTAAATCTAAGCATAACAAAGCAAATTCTAACTACGTGGAATAAATTTAAAACATATATAACTTCTATTCTTCTAAGAAACCTTTTAAAAATTTAGGAAAGCAGCTATTTAAACGTATCTAAGAATAACAACTAAATAATAATTTAAAATAGACAAAATAACCGAGTGTAGTTATTGCTTTGTGTAATTTGTAGATTTATTCTAAACAAATAAAATAGCTCATCTAATCTATCATGATATTCTCGATCCTACCTCGAAGTGAGGAGTGAATCATAGTTTCTCGAAACTATCAATCCTCACAACTTCACTGCAATATCGAGAATAGAATTTCTTGAAATGCAGCAATTATCTACTCTATTTGATATGATTCTAACTAGAACTTTGAAAGTTAAAACCGGATTCCGTAGAAACGTGGCGAATCCGATGGTATGTGTGATCTTGTCCCTCGAGTGTGATCTCCTCATTCTTTCGTGTTCACGTGGATCCAGAAAAGCATGTAATGCTAGCATCGACAGAAATAGATATTGGGACAAGGACAGCTCGAGAATGCGAGACTAAAAATGCGAGTAGGAGAGGGATAGCGCAAGAGTATGAGCTTGGCTTATGCGATTCCTAGCGGGATTTTACTGCAAGTCATACAACATAAAGTGACTAGAACCTGAAACTATCTTGTTTGAAGAGCAAAACCTACAACTTTAATGGCTTCCTAAGCTATTCTACTCCAATGGATTGGATAAAACAACAACACCGTTTGCACAAGCTGGATATGTGGCTTACCAACGGTTGATTAATGCTATCTAGGACGTATAACGAACTAAACCAAGTACTCTAAGAAAAATTAAAGCTAAGTCTAATGCAAAGAGAAATTCGAGAGAAAAACTTGAGGGCTGGGTGAAATAATAGCTAACTGCTTGCACAAGATGGATATGTGGCTTACCAACACTAAACAATACTAACTAAACATGCAAATGAATTGAAACTATGGATTCTAAACAAGATAAAAGTGAACTACTCGAAAATGAGGAGATGAGAGAAAAAGATCGGACCATTTGCTTGAGCACAAGCCACTTATTTATAGCTCTCCATTCACCCAAAGATCAAAACCAAAATGAACTCTTAAATAAAAACAATGGCCAAACACTATTCCAGGGACCAAAAACATAAATGCATGCCCAAGTCGGTAAGGAAAGCTGGTGAAACGTTGATCTTTTACATGAGTCGCGTCAAAACGCTTTTGGAAAACACGTAAAGGACCGCCACTCACGAGTAGGGTGGTGGTTACATGGACTGCCACCACCTGATTAGGGTAGCGGTCACGAGACCGCCACCACGATTAGGGTAGCGGTCACGAGACCGCCATTGAAGAGCAAAAGGCCAAGAAAAGAGGGAAAAAGGGAAAAACAAAGGACGCGGGGTTAGGCGGGGCATGTGGGATGTTAACGCATACTCGAGGGCTTTTAGGATCCCAAACACCTTGCGAGGAGACTGTATCATCATTGGGGCACTTGTTACACTATTCCGGCAATACAAGATACCTTACAATTTTGGGTATGTACTGATAACTCCTTTACTATTTCTCTAGTTGAAACCATGGTGGCATGAGTTTCTTCCCCTTCACCCTTTTGTATCAAAGTTTGGGAAATGGATTCCTCTACTCCCAAAATTGGTTGAGTTGCCAAACTACTACTTTCATGCCCTAATGATACCTCAGGAAATGTTATGGCAGGTTGTTCTATTGGAAGTGAATCCACATTTCCCATTGAAAGTTGTGATTCTCCACCAATAACAATTTCCTCATCAGTAATTATATCTTGTGCCATTTTTAGTTTTTCTTCAAAAGACATTTTTTCTTCTTGAAGAAGGTCATCACTCTTAGTAACCTCAATAAGAATGGGCACAACATTTTCTACCACCAACTTAGTATTAACACCCTTTTCCACCAATAGCTCTGGTTTATCCATTTCCAAAATCATTCATTTTGGGGAAGACAAATTCACTTCCTGATTTCTTACTTTAGTTTTTAGTACATGAGGATCTCTTTCGATTCCTTACTTGCTTCAATATTAACCACTGGTGTTAATAAGGGTTCATCAACATACAAACTGAGTGCATCTAGCATGGATAATCCCTCATCAACATCTATATCAATCACCTCAGTTTGTACATTTACAACCTTATGCATTGTTTCAACTGGTGGTGGATTGATATCTTTAACAAGTAGAGCTTCAGGAATTTTCATACCTGGGGTAAGAAATTGACTGTCCACTGGATCAACTGTAGTATTCCCCTGGGGAACTGAGATCTGAGTGCATTCCACCTCTTTTTCACAAATAATGAATGAGGGATCATGGGACTTGATTGCCCCATACTTGGCAATGATGTATCCTACCTTCTGGATGTTATCAATTTTTTCCACTTACGGGGATCAATTACCCCATCCCTGTGTTTGAACTTCTTTGGTGTATGGGCACCTACCCTTACCAAGATTGGGTGGTGGACAATTTTGGGTTTCTTGTGTGTCTACTCAAACTGCTTCAATTCTGGTGGTGTTCTCTTTTCATCTTTGTGCGGCCTGGGCTGAATGTGACCACTTGAAATGGTTGCACTCATTAAATTTTCAGTATTATGTGGATTTGGGACAACATTTTGGCTAACCACATGTGATGCTAGACCCTTTCCTTTGCAGGTGGCGGTGCGGGAGTAATAGGGGCATTTTCCATGGACTTTAAAAGCATTTTTTCAATTTTCTACCTAAGGGATGACATGGAAGTACTGTCTCACTAGTAGTTATTGTCCATTCATCAATAAGCCCATCAGTAGGCCTTTTGGAGGGTAATAGAGGGGATTTTCCTCCTAATGGGTCAATTTTATCAGCGCCCTCCTTCAGAGGTGGGATATCATCATTTAAGTTTCCCAGATTTCTGAAATGATTTAGGACTCTTGTATTTTGTATTGACAAGTCAATATTCATCTGAACCAGCCAATTTACCATTCTCCTCATGACATCGGTTATCCTCATGTAGGGATCATCAGACTCCTCCTCATTCCAATTTGGGGAGCTATAGGTTGACTTTCTATCTTCTAATCAATGTAGAATTTACTCACTATGTGTAAGTCATCTACAACCCCCTCTGGAATGACTGCAATTTTGAAGTCTACCACTTGTGATAAATTCATTCTTGAAAAATCCCTCAACAGAATTCTTCTTCATCCCTACAATTCATCTAGTAGTCCTCAAAGTGAGGCTCATGCTCAAAAGTGTTAGCAACATTGTTAAATACCCACTAAATGTCATAATTGGCTCTAGCCTCAAATGTCTCCATGGCCAAATTCTTCATTTCTTCTCCAATTAGTCTAGCCTTTATAATGGAAGGGCATGAATACCTTCCAATTTTGATAGGGAATTTGACATTTGTTTTGTGCCTCCTAGTAATTAACTTGTGCACAGGCACCAGTTGCCTTACCAATTCACATAAACACAACTTTTCATTAACATACCTAGGTAATTTAAAAGGTTTTCCCTCAAAACCACTAACCCTAATATAAGTGAACTTCTTATATTGAATGAAGTAGCACCCATACTCCATAATCACTTGCCTTACATGCTCGACATTCTGTATTGTCCCCATTTGAGTTTGAACAAGCAAATAATCAGTGTAAAGAAAGCATCATTTACCAATCTAACATTTCCACTCCAGTTGGTTAATTGTAATTGAGGGAAAATTTCATGCATTGGGAACTTTTTAAAATCAACGTGTGGTGACAATGCTAGAAAATGTTTGTGCATTGCAACATTATAAATCAAATATGTCATCATATAGAACTCTAACTCTGCAGTATCCCCTATCTCAATCCTTGTTGCCAAAGTAATCATATGATCATGGATTGCATTTGAAATAAAGGTGGCCCAAAAATATTTCCTTTTCTCTCAAGAATAATCCATATAAATGTGGTCATCCACTCTTTAAACTCATTTGTAGTTTCCAAACCTGCCATTCGACTCAAAAGCACAATGATATCCTCAACCTCCTCAACGAATTGTGCCCTAACCAACCTTTTGGGGATTTTAGCTGATGCCTTCCTCTCTGTAAGGAGCCATTGTGTGTTTATCATTTTGGCATAATCCTTCTTCTTTGTTTCATAGTCCTGCAAGGCTAGTTTGATGCCAATAATAATTGGTTCAGTAATTACAGGAAAATTCAATAATACTCTAATGGTTACCGGTGTCAATGTCAACACCGCATCCCCACTCCCATCTAATACTTCCCTCTTCTCAGAGTCATAATTCATGGTACAAAACCATACTAGTTCTGGGCATTGAACAGAGGGTGGGATGACACCCACTAAGGCGATGCGGCTATCACGAATTTCCTTTAAAGATTCACTCAAATGAGAACTATTTAATCTTTGATGAAAATCATTAAAGTCGGAACTCATCAAATCTGTATCTGTTACCTTGTCTAGGTCACCGTACGTAACCAAAATTATAGGGTACTACACCAGATGATGTTACACATGCCCCAATGATGATATGGGTCTCCTTGCAAGGTGTTTGGAATCCAGAAAGGCTTGCCAAGTATACACTTGTATCCCACATGCCTACTCAGCCTCTGCATGCTTTGTTTTCCCTTTTTCTACTTTCTTCTTGCATTTTGTCTTGGTGACAAAAGCGCCCCCCTACAGGCGGCGGTCCCATGACCGCCACCCAGGATAGGGCGGTGGTCCCATAACCACCACCCTGCACAAGGTGGTGGTCCTATACGCATTTTCTAGATCCTTTTGATGATCACGTCAAACGTAAATCTTGGATTTTACACGCTTTCTTCAACCACTTTGGCTTGCATTAATGTTTTTGGTCCCCTGGTAATAGTGTTTTTCCTTTGTTTTTATAGTAAAGAGATCAAATGGGAGTTACCCTCTGGTAAATGCATTGGTTATAAATAGCCAGCTTGTTTTCAAGAAAATGGCCCCTCATCCTCTCAATTCTCTTATTTAGTCTTTCAATTTCTTGCTTAGAATTTTGTTAGTTTCATGTTTTGCTTCCATTGTTGGTATTTTAGAGGTCATATGATCTTCTTGTTTTAGTCTTGTTCCATTGCTGCTGCATACAATCAATTTAACATAGAATAGCTTCATTTCTAGACTAGAATCCATTAAAGTTGCAGGTTTTGTTTTGTCACAAGGATAGTTTCTGAAACTCTCGGTACACTTGTGTTGTATTCCCGCAATAAATCCCGCTAGGAATTACATAGTCAAGCTCTGTTCACTTGCGCTATCCCTCTCCTACTCGCATTGTATTCGGTCTATATCCTAAGTCTACCATTATTCGATACCATCCTCTTTTGATATTATCATATACATACTTTACTGGATTCATGAGGACATGAAGAATGAGGAGATCACACCGGGGATGAAATCACACACAACTGGATTTACCACTATTCTATAAATGCCAGGTTTGAGCTATCAAAGTTCTAGTTACAACATATCAAATAGAGTAGTGAATCATTTTATTTCAGTTAAGCTCACTTTCAATATTGCCAGGGAAGCTGTGGGGAATGATAGTTTCTGAGAAACTATGATTTGTTCCTCACTTTTGAGGTAGGATTGAAGGTTTTCAATTAAGTTAATTAGTTTTCTTTTATCTAGATTCACACATCTACACAAGGTGAATAACCACACTGGGTTATCTCACTTGTTTAGTTTTAGTATAAAAGTAGTTTAATTGTTGTTCGTAATTATAACGTTTCAATCATATATTTTGTTTAGAGTAGTTTCCTTTTCAGCAGTAGTATAAATTGTTATTTTTAGTTTAAGTTAATTCGGAGACTTCAAAACTAGATTAACACTTAGATCTTAGTTAGGAGGATAAACCACTAGGGAATTTATGCTACCCGTTCATAGCCTCTAAATCTCCCCTTTGTCATTTAGCTATCAGGAGATCACACTACCAGATCTTAGTCACTGATCCTCCTACAGTTAGCTATAGGAAAGTTACTTTCTGATTCTCATCTCACCTGTAGCTTTTCTATCATTGAAAACTGGCCATAATCTCATTGTGGCTTCATCTAAGTCACCCACATTACAAACACCACGGCATTGTCTCAACATGACCTCGGGAGGTCGGAGTATGGGGAAGGTCACTTCGATTATCATTCTCACATGTCACTTTTCCATCGTACAAAATTGGTAACCCAAACGTGAAACTTCTACCTTCGATTGAGTCGACTTTCTACTTGTTCTTCCAATTAATACACTTTTCATCTTTTCCACCTCTTTAGCCTTCACATCAGCTTCACCAACAAAATTGGTGAACCCTTCAGTTCTTCCTTTTATTATTCTTCATTTCTCTCATCCACCTTCGCTCTTTCCCATTATTCTATGGGTATTCATATACCCCTTGAATATGTTGGGATATGATGCATATGGTAGACCTCTCTCAGGTCTTGAAACAAACTATAGTCAAAAAAATAGGCAACCATCACCCTCACTTTCTGCATGGGTGGATAACTATTCAAGTAACTACTTGTCATCTCAAACTCCCCCTCAAAGAACTAGCTCAAGTTCTTCGTTCCGAATCGAGGAGTTTGATCAGTTTACACAAACACAACAGCTAGAGCCATCAGGCTCTAACAATATGATGTTTACTAGAGAGTCCACTTCATCTCCTCGGGTCTTGTTCAGACCATAGATCAGTAGACAGTCAGATCCACTCCCCTTTTTGGATGAGGAATACTTAGCATGCTTCACTAAAAGTGAACAATGTTTCCAAAACATGTATCCACCAATAGGAAGTTTGCAAAAATACAGTTTGATACCCTATTCTAGGAAAACACCCCATTCCTCCACCTATGGGAAATACCCTCGGTGAAGCTTGATAGGTAATGATCAATTCATAGTAGGGTATCATACCCCTTTACAACCTCAAGCTATACAACAAACACCCTTAAGGCAAAGCACTACATCTTCACCAATGGAGGTCATTTCAGCCTTAGCTGAAAAGGTTAGAGGGCTAGAACTTGCTCAAGAAAACCAAAATTCATATTTTGGGCAAGCAAGAATCCCCAACCCTCGCATCATCCTAGTCAAGTCGACCTCCTTACAGGAATAGGCACGTTAGGCATGCCTCCTCAAAATCCTTATAGTTACCCACAACAAACACCAACTAGGACCACGTTTTCAAATGCCATTCTAGTTGAAAACATGACACCTCCCGACTTGGCACCAAACAACCAATACCAGAACAATGTCCTCCTCCTTAAACATTTATTCAAAGTCACCACAAGGAGACATGTTCTCTTCTCTAGGATGTTCATTCAACCATAGGGATTCCCTTATGTCCCTACAAATGCATATGCTATGCCATATCAACAACCCATTCCACCTCAACCCCTCAACAAGCCCCATCGATGGTCAAGGCCTACGCAGTAGGGACTTATTTAGAATATTTAAAAGAGCCCCTAGACTTCACCATACAAAGTGTTATGCTTCCAAGACCTCTCCCCGACTTACCCAAATACAAAGGGGAAGGGGACCCAAACGCACACATTAAGGCCTATGCCACAACCATACGGGAGTTACTCCCTTGGGACGGGGTTGTCGCTAAAATATTCCCTAAAACCTTAGAGGGTATTGCCCTTGATTGGTATTATAGAATACCTAAAGCCTTGATACACTCATTTAAACAACTCGTGTTAGAATTCATCAAAGCTTTCAACATGAACAAATTGTTAAGAATGGGAATCAGGGAATTCTTACATATTAAACAAGAACATAACGAATCCACTGCTCATTTTATTCAAAGATGGCATACGGTTCTCTACTCATCGGTGAGTGCTCGAATATGGATCAAATGGAACTATGTGATTTATTCCTTAATTCTCTCAATAGAGAGATAAAGGAAGAAGTCCAAAAGTTCCCACTAAGAACTTACGATGAAGTACTCGAGAGTGCTCTCTGAATCGACCAAAGCAGATGATAGATAGTGGTCGCAAGACATATGGGACAAACGGGAAATTAACCACTCCCAATCAAAACACCGTGGCCTATTCTAATGTAGGGAACACTAATCAAGGACCTAAAATCCTTAACAAGAACCATGGGGTTACAATAGATGGAGTGACTGACCAAGTTAAAAGGGAAAACGTTGTAAACATTTCACCACCTGTTAATAATCAATGAAATAACAATTTTACTCCAACAATCAACGTAGTGGATTTTAATCATCCACCATGGCAACAACAACAACAACAACGACGATGACGAAAAATCCAAACACAAAGTCCAAATCAAAACCCTAGTGGATATCAGAGTCAAAACCAAAGGCAACAACCTCAAAATTTTAACTCTAACAACCAACAACCTTATCATAATTTTGGGTCACAATATGTTTTAAATCAACAACCTCAAAATTACAATCCCAATCTATATTATGGCTTCCACAAGATTCAAGGCCATGATACTAGGACTTGTCGTGAATACAATAAATTCATGCAAGTGTTTTAGAAGATCAAAAACAACTCTTTATAGATATGTTTTTAGAAAATTCTGTAGTACCCATGCCAAACGCTTATGTAGGGGTAGTTTCCCCTCAAAATGCACCCCTCAAGATCTTTAATGATCCACTCCCAAACCGCTCTAACAATAACAGGCTAGATCCTAACAGAACAAACAAGGGTGTCATGATAGGAAACAATGATCATGAAGCTTCAACTTCATTAAATCCACCAGTCACACCCCAATTAGGAACTCGACCTCAAACTAAGATAGTTGGTTTAGTGGAGTTAGACACCGAGCTACCCATAGAAACCATAACAAGAACACGGGATTATTCATCCCAACCTATTCCAAGCTATCCATTGGAACTAGACAACAGTCAACAAATGTTGGTAAAACCCATAGGTGCCTATGATTTAATTAATGATTTAACTAAAACCTTCTCGCACATCTCCTTCTTGGATTTGTTAAAGAACTCTCCACCCATAGGGCTGCTCTCTTAGAAGTGTTAGGCCTTGGTCATTTAATCAACATCACTCCTCCCTAGAAACACAAGTAAACCATGTGGAATTTGACATTTATCCTTCGGGGCAGCTAGATAGGGATACGAAATTTATATTTGATATAAGCAAAATGCCAACAGACGCTGAAATTGCACTGAAGAGGTGACCCAACTTTACATTTACAAGTTTGGGTCTATAATAATTATGTTAAACATGTAATGGTTGATGATGGGGCAGCGTTAATATAGTCCCCTTCACTTTTCTTCAAAAGTTAGGATATGGAGAGACAAATTGTTCCACAATGTGAAATACGCTAAGAGGTTATGATAGCCTCAAAGCCACTTCGATTGGAACCATAGTTTTACCAGTCACTTTAGGACCCAAGACGGTCCTCACCGAGTTTTACATTATAGATTGGGAAACCAATTATAATATGATCCTTGGTTGGCCATGGATACATCACATGAAGGCAATCCCTTCCATGCTATTCCAAGAAATAAGATTTCTACACTTAGGGAAAATATTCATGGCACAAGGTGACCCAAAACCCTTCGATATACACCTAGTTGATTTGAAGAAAAGACCAAGTGTTCATTCCAAGTTTGAACTCCCAACAAATCAACTCATCAAACCAATTAATTCAAAACCAAAAGAAGAGTTGATACCCACCACGAGAGTTGGAGATTACAAATCTAGCCGAGGACATTCCAACACTCAAAAATGAGACCAATGTTATAAAAATGGTGTCACTAGGGACTACCACCAAAATTTTTGAATTGCTTAGAGAAATACTTACCTATTCTCCTACCATTTGATTCCATGGGTATGGGACACACCCTGGGAATTGCTTCTCTTCCATCAGATAAATTTTTTATGGTAGAAGTAATTGAAGCAAAAGAAACAGATACGATAGATATCCCAACATCCATTTTCCAAACAAGTATTGGACTCTCCACTTCGATGGAGCTAGATGTCACTTTGGAGCTGGGGCAGGAGTGATCTTTACTTCACCTGAGGGAAAGATCCTACCTTTCACCTTTAAATTAAACTTTGAATGTACAAACAACGGGGCTGAGTACAAAGCTCTCCTCCTTGGCCTCATTCTAGCTAAAAGAATGGGTGTCGACAACATTAGAGTACTAGGAGACTCACAATTGGTTGCAAACCAAGTCTCTGAGGTATATGAAACTAGGGCTGAACATTTACAACTCTATAAGACAAAGCAGTATTAGATCTAAGTAAGGGATTTAGCTTCATATCAATTGAAGCAATCCCACGAGAGCAGAACCTTCTCGCAGACTCGATAGCAACCTCAGCTTCCTATTTCACCCCAAATAGTGAGTTGGAGGATACAAATTTCATGGTATCACTTCGTACCAAGCCATTAGTGTGTAAAATACCAACAAACTCACTCCTAACTCATGGAGAGGCTGAGGATGATTTTTCCATCATAGATCACTTTGATGATGATAGAGTCACTCTTGAATATCTAAATGCCTATGTGGAGCTACACCTTGCTCACCGTATAGTTGATCTTTCCTTAATACCACATTCCTCTTCCTATTTTGGAAATCCCATGATAGAGTCTCCTCCATAGAAGGATCTCGATATCTATGAGATAGAAGATGGAGAAAGTTTGGAACTACCTCCAGCCCCACCTAAATTTGAAGAAGGTAATGCTTCTTTAATAGAAGAAACCATTGACATAAACATTGGAACGGAGGAAGAACCAAAAATTTTAAAGTTGGGATCCTCGTTAACTCTAGAGGAGATAGAAATACACACCCAAATCCTCAAAGAACATCAAAAGGATTTTGCATTTAATTATAAAGAAATGATGGGCATTGCACCACAAGTCGCGGTACATAATCTTGTCACTAAGCCAGATGCAAAGCCAATTAAACAGAAGTCAAGACCAATGAAGCCAAAAGTGGCTCTCATGGTAAAAGAGGAAGTAATAAAACTTCTCCAAGTAGGATTCATCAAACCCATTGACTATTCACAATGGGTGTCTAATATTGTCCTGTCCTAAAAAAGAATGGGAAGATATGCATTTGCATAGATTTTTGGGATATTAACAAAGCTTGTCCCAAGGATGACTTCCCATTACCATCCATTGACATTATCATTGATGCAACAACTAGATTTGAACTATTTTCCCTCATGGATGGGTTCTCAGGGTATAATCAGATTAAAATATCTGAACAAGATCAAGCCAAAACTACATTCATAACTCCTGGGAACTTATTGCTACGTTGTCATGCCATTTGGTCTTAAGAACGTTGGTGCTACGTATCAGCGTGGGAAATGACATATATATTTCATGATCTTATCCATAAAATTGTGGAATCATATGTGGATGACTTGTTGGCCAAGGCCAAGAAACACTGTGATCATCCAGAAGTGCTCGTATCATCCTCTCACGATTAATTGAATATGGTGTCACATTAAATCTAGAGAAGTGCATGTTTGGTGTGACAGGAGGAAAACTTATGGGCTACATTATATCTTCATGAGGGATTGATGTTGATCCAGCCAAAATACGGGTTGTTCTTGAAATGATCCCACCATCGGATGAGTCTAGAATCAAGTCATTTCTTGGGAAACTCGGTGCAATCGCAGGTTCATCCCAGATCTAAGTTTTTCCATTCATCCAATCAACAATCTATTAAAGAAATATTATAGCATTGATTAGGTGAAGAATGCAACAAGGCCTTCAAAGTAGTTAAACGCTTCTTGTTGTCTCCACCCACATTAATGCCTCCCAAACCAGACCATCCTTTGATCCTATACTCACGAGCCACTCATGTCTCGCTAGCCTGCATGTTGGCTCAAGAAGACAATGATAAACGGGAACATGCGGTCTATTTCATCAGCTGAACGTTGCTTGATTATGAAACATGTTATACATAGGCAGAGAGAGAATGCCTTGCCATAGTCTTTGCAACAAAATGTTTAAGACATTACATGTTAAACCAAGAAATGAGGGTCATTGTAAAGAAAAGATCATTTATGAACGTTTCTCACACAAGGGTCTTTATCTAAAAAGGTTGGATGTTTCATAACCTTAATGGGTGAATTTGAGTTGATGTTCATAAACCAAAAATCCATTAAGGGAAAAATCATTACAGATTGGTTAGCTGACAACCCACTAGATGGAGGCAATCTGGTAAATCTGGACTTTCCTGATGAGTGTATATACTTCATCGAAACCAGGCCTCCCATCTCCACATGTCCCTGGTATACTGATATCATCAATTTCATCATAGACCATACATACCGGAAGGTGCCACATCACAACAAAGAAGGTGGTTACGCATTATTACTACTAAGTATGTTGTCTTAGAACAGGTACTCTATCGTAAAGCCTTCGACGACATGCTTCTAAGATGCGTTGATATGGAAGAATCCAAGAAGATTCTTCATGAATCCCATAGTGGGATATGTGGAGGCCACTTCGGTGGTCACGCCACCACTTGTAAAATACATCGGATGGGCTATTTTTGGCCCACTCTTGAGCATGACATAGTGGAATTTGTACGTAAGTGCCACAAATGCCAAGAATTCTCTCACGAGATTCACATGCCAGCACAATCCTCTGCAACCAATAGCAAATTTGTGGCCCTTCTCCACGTGGGGCCTGGACTTGGTAGGGAAGTTCTCTCCCTCATCAACCGATGGCCATAATTTTATAATTACAGCCATAGAATATTTTACCAAATGGGTAGAGGCCATGCCTCTCACCACCTTGTACCAGGTTCGAGTAATTGCCAAATTCATTTTGAACCAAATTATCTACAGGTATGGTGTCCCACAAGTCATTATCTCAGATAATGGCACGTCCTTTAAAAATGATGAAGTCCAGTGAGTTATGTAGCAAGTTCAAGATAAACCATCATACAACCTCTCTTTACTACCCTCAAGCCAATGGGTAGGCCGAAGTGACAAACAAAACGTTGAAAGCTATTCTCCTCAAAATAGTCAAGGAGAATAAGTGAGATTGGCATCTAAAACTATATCTAGCCTTGTGGGCCCATCGAACCTCAAAGTAAGAACACCAACAGGAGCAACTCCTTTCTCACTAGTATTTCGGGGTAGAAGTAGTTCTCCCACTTGAGGTTGAAATACCCAGTCTCGCATCTCATTACAAGGGATTCTGGATGAAGAAGCTTATAGGGAGGCACACCTCTCTCAACTAGAAAGCCTTGACAAGGTCAAGCTAAATGCCAAACAAAGGCATAGAGCCTATGTTGACCGGATGTGCCGGTAGTATAACAAAAAAGTCTATGAGTGAGAAATATATGAAGGAGATCTAGTTCTAAGACTAGACAACCGGATCGATAAGAAAACCGGTGAAGGAAGAAAGTTTCGGCCCAAATGGTTGGGCCCATACCGAGTCATGAAAGACTACGGAAATGGTGCGTATCTCTTATGCACACTAGAAGGTGAGGAATTTGGTGAAACTGTCAATTCCTTGCATCTTAAATGGTTTTACACATAAAACATCAAAATCACCACTTGTACATTATAGTTACCTACATTGCATTAGTCTTTTAGCTGCTTCATTCTATCCATTTCGTAAAAGTGGTAGTCCAAGAACTTGCTCTTAAACAATCTGTTACAAATTTCTAAACGTATTGGAAAAAGCATTCAAAACACATCTCTTCAAACATCATCAAGTATTTTCAAATCTTCTCATCAAGTTCAATAGACAAAGCATTGATGAAAACCATACCAAGGCCTGCATACTTGGCTTTGCTCTTTCTTTCTACTAGGTGAAGTTGTCCTTGCCTACGGTCTATTCTAGAAGCTTCTTGGTGTCACATCTATCCCTCTTAAATCTCTTTGAATGAAAGGATATCCCAAAGTCATAGATCAGAAATGTCAAAATCAAATGAAATCAAAAGCACCAAGCAAACAAAATATTTTATTTTACACACTTCTTTTCCCCATCAACCTTCGGTGATAAGCCCACATCTCTTACTGGTGGTGTGAGGTTGGGAAAGGAAAGAAGTGCCCTTACTTGCCTATATCCTACCTTTGGTGACAAACCCGTGCTTCTTACTAGTGGCATGAGGTAGGGTGTGGGGGGTCCAGTCACACAAATTAACAAATCTTGGTATGCTAAAAACAAAAATCAAATTCTATTAAGAGAAAGCAAATATCCAAATATCCAAATTCCAAAGAGATCAAATCCTCAAAACTAGATTTTGTCAACCAAGTTGCCATTTATGAATCTAAGTCTAGATAAACTGGAAAGTAAGTGGCCTTCTAAGCGTGGTAGTAGTTCTGAGTAGGGTAGGTGTGTAGGTCCAAATTTGGTTGTTACTGGTTTTTCTATCTCTCATCATTCCATTCAATCAAACTCATACAACTTGTGCCCTTCCTAACTCTTGGTGTTGAGCCCTCGCATCTTACTAGTTGCATGGATTTGGGATTGGGGCAAGTTCATCTCTTTATCACTATGCATTCATCATGTTTTTCCAACATAAGAAGAAATTACAAACATTTCCCAAAGAGTTCAAAAGTTCAGTACTACCATATGTTAGTATCATCTCATATCAAGCATTACAACAAACATACAAAGTAAAACATTCTATTTACTATCATTTGTTATCCATTGCATACATTTTGAAAACATGAAAACAATATTCTAAAAATATCTAAGTACACATGTGGAAACGAGTCATGAAATTCTAGATGCCAAGAGTCTAGATCCAAAAATATATATATATATATATATATATATCAAGTTTCATATACAATGCCATCATGCCCTAGGCATGGTCAAAATGCTCAATGAGCCCGAAAGGTACAAAAGCACTCATATGGATATCTGACAAAATGCTACAAAAATAGTCTCTCAATCCCTATGGATCCCTCAAAGGGTGCATGACCACGCCTAGGACTCGACTATGCTAGCACTCCAAATGTACTAAGGGCTTGCGGTCACGACCGGTAGCTGCCATCTCGCTATGAGAATGACTCCTCCTCATAAAGCCTCGGCTGTCCTATATCTAGATACCTCATGTGGAGAGAAGTCATGATCTTCGCCATGTTAGAAAAAGGAAAAAACATCAGTATGCCTATCGGCTGCTGAAGGCTCCCCCATGTCCACGGAAAGCTTAGCACGAGTCTTCTCTGAGGGGAGAAGCAAGGTATCAGTGCACACTCGGTGAATCAAGTCTCGCCACTCATCAGCAGTAGTCACTGCAAACAAAGGAGAAAACAAGTTAGAAAATGATCAACGATAAAACCAAGAGTAAGCAAAACAAAAAGAAATAACAAACTAAGACAATTCTAACTAAAACAAATGTCAAGAGAAGAGTGACAACTCACTCAGATCTCCAGGCCTCTAGGAAGGATCTCTAGGATCCACGACCCACCGATGCCACCACTAACTGGTGTCCCTCTCCCACATCTGGGGCAATGTGACGACCTACAACAGACTCGCCATCTCCACCTAGGTCCCGAGAGAGTAACTCCTCTAAAACTAGAGTCACCCTCTCTGTGCTCTGCTCTGCCCTCTCAACCTGTAGGATCTCCTAGGTATCATGCCACTGAGATCACTATCATCCCCCCACCCGTCTCACTGATCTCCATCTCCTCTATCTCCTCCTGGTCTCTCCCCCAGTGAACTCCTCATACTCGGAGTCCACGTTAATGGGCTCATCACTACTATGAGTGGGAATGGCGGTGATATGAAGTAAGGGTGCACGAGAGCACCGACTCTCCCTCATGCATGTACCACCCTCCTAGCCATAATAGGAACTTTGAGACATAACAATTGTCCAACCCCAGCCTCTAGGACCTCCTCGAGCCTCGTGGATAGATCTATACATTGGTATTTCCAGAGGAAGCATGTCACTATAGGGGAGGCCAAACTACGTTGTGGAACTCTATCAAAGGGGTGTATCTCCAACTTCCCCACCCTATCTATCAACTAGCTGGCCGGTGGTCTGAGCAGCGGGGAAATCAATGTAAGTAATGGTCTCCTCTCCCCATACCCATACCATGGCCTGATAAGGAGTGGCCTCCATGTCTGTAGTGGTCAGAGAGGCCACTAGCTAGTGGGGTGCTCTAAGAACTGTCATCCCCATCCACCTCGCTACCCTAATGGCCCCGGGATCCTCCACCTCTACACCTCTCCCATATGGGGTGATATGCTCATACACCCAACTCATGACAAGAGTCGGGTGGCTCAGTGACTATCCCTGTAATCATGGACTACCCTGTATAAATCATGATAGGTAGTCCCGAGGATATCTACTCCCAAGCATAGACACGTCCATGGCCCTCAATCTATGTAATAATGGGGGCCCAACAATATAAGAGGGTATCCCCTCCCTTATCCCAATCAGTCTGGATGCAAGGATGCCCATGATGGCCTTGCAGGAGCAAGGGAATGTCTGACTCAATAATAGAGTGGATCCTCATGCCCTTCTTGATCCCATCGATACAACTACATCTCCCATGTAGGTGGCCCACTGAACCACCTATGATCTAGATACTGTTGTCTTAAGAGAGCCACCCCAAGGATCAGAACCCCCAGTATATGGTAAACATCCTCCAAGGTGATGGACCACTCACCCCTAACTCCTGGAAATTGGAAGGTGTTTTGATCCATGTCCTAGTATGAAAATAAGTCACACAGTATGTGACTGGCAGGTGCAACATGAGGGACCTGGGAAATCCTCCAAATACCAGCCCTCTGGAGAGTATCCTACTCTACCTGGGAGAGTGCCTCTAACACTGCTGGGAGCCAATCACACTCCCTCTCTCGGCTCCATCTAATATACTCCTCCTTCTTCGCATACACCCAAAAACACAAAAAAGGAGTAAGTTACTGAAATCTAGTTGGAAAAACTATTAAAAACACGTAAAAATTCTATACATGCAAAAATAAGCTAAATTTTGTATTGTTTTGGTCCTCTATCACGGACTGCCACCCTGTGCAGAGTGGTGGTTCATAACCACCACCTTCTAAGGTGGCGGTCCCATAACCCTCACTCCCCCGCACAGGGTGGCGGTCCTATCCTGCAAAGTCAAATGGTTCGTAT
Organism: Taxus wallichiana var. yunnanensis; assembly: GCA_018340775.1. Taxonomy (NCBI): domain Eukaryota; kingdom Viridiplantae; phylum Streptophyta; class Pinopsida; order Cupressales; family Taxaceae; genus Taxus; species Taxus wallichiana. Next base: position 3,524,287 of record CM031235.1, on the reverse strand, counting down.
ACCCTACAAAACACTTATAAACAAGCAAATACAACATTTTTTCTAAAATAAAAACCTACCCTATGGGCCCCCCCCTAAAGACATGTTTAAAACTAACATTTTCAAAAATGATCCCCCAAGTAAAAGATTTCATCATTTCCACATTTTAGGTCTAAAAATGATAAATCGAGAAGAACTAACCTGAGACTTCACGGGTTGATGTTCCGCTCTCAAAGGCATGATCACTATCTCACCATGAATGTTTTGACTATACTCTCATCGGAAACCATCACCGTGGGTCCCAGAGCTCAAAAATCTATCAAATCAATCCGTGTAAATGAATAGTAAAATGACTTTGTTTTATATAAATAGCCCCCTTAATTTGATTTTGAATGTCTTTCGCAGGGCCAGAGTGTCGCCGACGGAGGTAAGTTCTAAACCTCGCATAGATGGTAAGTCCTCTTTTTCTTATCAATTTAGCCTTATCTCTCCAATTGTTTTATCTAGCTACACTTGAGTCCCTTGTTTTTATTTTGCAGATAGTGGGACTTTGGATGGTGACTTTCCAACACATGGGTGTGTCAGTATAACTCTAACTCCCCATTTCGGGACCGCCATACTCGGATCCATCATTTTACACCTTTTCATGGCTAAGACTTCTCTGGGGGGAAATATGTACGTACTCCAAAATTGTAGGGTACTACACCACCGAAACAATGTAACACATGCCCCAATGATGATATGAGTCTCCTTGCAAGGTGTTCGAATCAGAAAGGCTCACCAAGTATACACTTTTATCCCGCATGCCCCGCTTTCGCCTCTCGCATGCTTTGTTTTTCCCTTTTTCCCTTTCTTCTTGCATTTTTGTCTTGGTGTGAAACCGCTCCGCCCTTCCCGGGTGGCGGTCTCATAATCACCACCTACACGAAACCACCACACCTAGGGGGGGTGGTCCTGTACGCATTACAGGGTGAGATCCTTCGACGATCATGTCAAACATAAATATTCAAATTTTATGTGTTTTCTTCAACCACTTTGGCTTGCATTAATGTTTTTGGTCCCCTAGTAATAGTGTTTTTCCTTTGTTTATAGTAAAAGAGATCAAATGGGAGTTACCCTCTGGTAAATGCATTGGTTATAAATAGCCAACTTGTTTTCAAGAAAATGGCCCCTCATCCTCTCAATTCTCTTATTCAGTCTTTCAATTTCTTGCTTAGAATTCTATTAGTTTCATGTTTTGCTTCCATTGTTGGTATTTTAGAGGTCATATGATCTTCTTGTTTCAGTCTTGTTCCATTGTTGCTGCATACAATCAGTTTAACATAGAATAGCTTCATTTCTAGACTAGAATCCATTAAAGTTGCAGGTTTTGTTTTGTCACAAGGATAGTTTAAAATCTTAGTACACTTGTTGTATTCCCATGATAAATCCCGCTAGGAATTACATAGTCAAGCTCTATTCACTTGTGTTATCCCTCTCCTACTCGCATTGTATTTAGTCTATATCCAAAGCTGCCATTATTTGAATACCATATTTTGTTGATACTATCATATACATACTTTCTGGATTCACGAGGACATGAAGGAACAAGAAGATCACAGGGGATGAAATCACACACAACTGGATTTACCACTATTCTATAAATGCTAGGTTTGAGCTATCAAAGTTCTAGTTACAACATATCAAATAGAGTAGTGAATCATTTTATTTTAGTTAAGCTCACTTTCAATATTGTTAGGGAAGCTATGGGGAATGATAGTTTCTGAGAAACTATGATTTGTTCCTCACTTCTGAGGTAGGATTGAAGGTTTTCAATTAAGTTAATTAGTTCTCTTTTATCTAGATTCACACATCTCGCATGGGTGAATAACCACACTAGGTTATCTCTCTTGTTTAGTTTTAGTATAAAAGTAGTTTAATTGTTATTAAGTAATTATAACGTTTCAATCATATATTTTTTAGAGTAGTTTCCTTTCAAATGAATAGTATAAATTGTTATTTTTAGTTTAAGTTAATTCAGAGACTTGAAAACTAGATTAACACTTAGATCTTAGTTAGGAGGATAAACCACTAGGGAATTTATGCTACCCATTCATAGCCTCTAAATCTCCCCTTTGTCATTTAGCTATCAAGAGATCACACTACCAGATCTTAGTCACTGATCCTCCTATAGTTAGCTATAGGAAAGTTACTTGCCAATTCTCATCCTCACCTATAGCTTTTCTATCATTGAAAACTGGCCATAATCTCAACTGTGGCTTCATCTAAATCACCCACATTACAAATCACTTTGGCTTTCTCGGCATGACCTCGGGAGGTCGGGTGCATGTGAAAAAGGTCACTTGTTGATTATCATCATCGCATGTCACTTTTCCATCATATAGTCACTTGTGACCCCGACGTAACAGAAGAAGAAAATTGCATAGTCTTCATTTCAAAAACCCTAATTTTACTTCAATTTTTTGCTTATGAAATAGACATGATACATAGGAGTTTGAATTCTTACCATTTTTCTACAAATGCTCGAGTAATTTTGACTCAAAACAACAACTTTCACACTTCTCGGGTTCACAAATTGAGCTCCACAATAATTCTAATTGCACTTCACTGATAAAAATGACAAGAGACCATCAAAATAACAATAAAGGATGAATGCATTTGTATCCCTTAAGGCCCTTGGTTTGTGTAGGAGCATTAATGGTGGCATAATTAAATGCATTGTATCATAGTTGTTAACTCTACTTTTTTTTAAACTTTGAATTTGAGCCATCCACGTGGAACATATTTTAGCTAAAGCAGGCCTAGGGTATCTTTCATATTTTGTGATGCTCAAAGAAATTGTGTATTTTTAACATTTTGGCCCGCCCATCCACTTTTGATGCAGGCTCAACATGTGGCTTTTCCTGGGCGTTAGTGGGGTAGAGAACTTACTTTTACAACTTTACTCCTTTTCAAAACAAATCTGAAATTTCCAAAGTGCCCTAGTGACCTGCTTCCCCACTTTTATAATAAACAATGGCCATGTGTCCTTTTGCGGGTCCTAGGCATTCATTTTATATTTTCATGCCTTTTTCCATAATGTATCAAAACATAAAAAGTCCCGCCTTCCGCATAACCACTTGATTTATGACAAGTGTACACCTCCTGGGGCTAAAGTAAAATTTTCTCATGCGCCTTTGCTGCGTGGTTACAATCATTTTGGTGATAGTATTCAAGGATAGCATACCTATAAGTTTTGAATATCCAATTAGAATTCATTAGGCCCTGGGACTAATTCAGGCATTTTGCAAATATAACAAAAAGTGACAAGTTCATCAAATAGACCCACCACGCCGCATCCAATTAGAGATGACCATGTATCCGCGGATGTCGGGAAAAATTTTACAAAGGAGACATGATCGTGGAAAAAATAAATGAAGGGGAAACCCCATCATTCACACCCAAACTACAAAAATTTTCCCCACGGAAAGAAAACTGTAAATAATACCATGACTCAGCGTGATCCATGACCATAGGAAAGGACTGACAATGACACCTCAATGAAGGAAATTTTTTTCACGCATCCATACAGGAAGACAAAAAGTACATCAAACCGGTGGACTAAAAATTTTAAATGAAAAGGGTGAGATTATAATTGAGCACCAACACTAGTTCGACTCAGGGATGGGCACTCCCTACGAGTGCCACAAGAACAAAACATAATGCAATAACAATAGACCATGTGCCAAAAATCCATTGGGCCACAAAGTCAAGAACCGACCTCCAAAGAAAAGTAACAATAACCAACCCTCCAAGAACAAACCGAGAAACCAACAAAAACCGGTCACCAAGGACTAGGACAAACTAAAACAGAAAAATGTAGAAAATAGAACAAAACCAAAAATTATACACTATATAATGATGCGTACCTTAATTATGAGAAATCAGTCAAGGAAATGTTTCAAGTTCCTTCCATTAATAGGAAACTCAAGCATTTATCCATCTAAATCTTTTAGGAAAAAGGTATGCTCGCTAATTCTAATGTCAATAGAATAAGGACCCATCCATAATGCATCAAACTTTCCATGTTTTCCCTTATCCTCATGTCTACTATCCCACAGAAAGACAAGATATCCCACACTAAAAACTCTTGGGGTTACCTTTTTATCAAACAGTTTCTTCAACTTCTCCCTAAACTTCACATGTCTTTGATGGGATTCTCTTCTCTCTTCATCTAATTCAACAATTTGATTTATACGTGCATCATAGGGACTAATCTCTTGATCCTCCAATTTTTGGATAAATTGATAAGAAGATAATTGCATATGCAGGGGGAGGAGAGCTTGAGTTCCATATACCAATTCAAATGGGCTCTTTCTAGTAGCTCTTTTAATAGTAATTCTATCAGCCCAAACAACAAACTTCAACTACTCACCCCACTTTCATTTATTTAATTCCAAGGTCCTCCTAATTATTTTCAACATATTTTTGTTACTTGATTCTGCTTGTCCATTACCTTGGGGATTGTAGTTGGAAGCATATGCTAAATTTATCCCATACTCTTGACACATGGCTACCAAAGGTTTAGCTTGAAAAATCATAGCATTGTTAGCAACTATTTTAGCAGGCACTCCAAACTTGTAAATTATATGATTTAAAATGAAGTCCATGACAATTTGGTGGGTTGCTTTCTTAGTGGGGATTTCCTCTACCCATTTGGTGAAGTAGTCAGTGGCTACCAATATCCATTTATGGCTGGCACTTAAAGAATCTGAAATCTCCCCAACGAATTCCATCCCCACTACTTAAAAGGGGCTTCAATTGATACAGGCTGCAATGAGAGGGATCCTGAAGCTTTCAATCTTCTGAAAAATGGTTCTCGCATTTTACTACCAATAAATTTGTATCCTTAAAAAGTGTTTCCATGAGTAACCAACCCTTAAGATCTTATGGGATGTTACTCTTCTAGCGAAATTCCCCCACAAAATTCTCCATGGAAGCTAGAAATTAATTTGGGGCTTCATCCTCGTGATACACCTTAAGAGAACTCCCTCAGGGTTTTTCCAAGCCAACCCATAATCAGTGATGATATATTTTTGGGAAGCCAATCTAAGTTCTCTCTTTTGATTTTTTCTTAAATACTTAGGGCATTGCAGATGTTTGAGATAAAAAATAATATCCTTGTACCATTCGGAATTTATTAATTTCTCAAGAATATTCAGCCTTTCTTCATCAACCTCATTTATCTCAACTGTCTGCAGATTGCTTTTTGTCATTAGCTTTTCCAAGCCCAAACCTCTAACCAATTTTGTAGTTTGGATGTCCATGTCATATTCTTGCAACTTATTTTCCCATTGACATCTCTTACTGGAAATTTCCATTTCTGATAGGATATCCTTGACCATAGTATGAGGGACATAAGCTATGACTTTAGAACTTAAAATATATGGCCTAAAGATTTTGTGGCTCTAACCAAAGAAAAGGAATGTTTCTCCATGATAGTATACTTCAACTCTGCCCCTTGTAATGCTTTACTAAAGAAAGAAATTGGCCTTTTAGCTCCTTCATCATCCTTCTATAATAGCAAAAATGAAATAGTATTCTTAGAAGCAAAGGAAAACATTTGGAAGGCATTTTTGTAATTAGGAGATGCTAAAATAGGGGCATTTTTCAATGTTTCCTTGATCCCAGTAAAGGCTTGAATAGCTACTTCTTCACATTTGATACTCTGATCCTTCTTTAACATACTAGTGATTGGGATAGTCAATTCAACAAAGTTTGAAATAAATATCCTAATAAAATTTATCTGTCTAAAAAGATTGAATTCCATTTTTTTCTTGGAATAGGAACTTTTCTAATGGCTTCCACTCTCTCAAGATCAATCATGACCCCTTCTTTTGATACAATATGTCTAAGAAACTTATCCTTTTGAACCCCAAAATGACATTTCTTGGGGTTCGGTGAGATAAGATATTCCCCGCATCTTAACAACATATTTTCTAAATGTTGTAGGTGATCACTTCTCTTCCTTGAAAAAATGTCACATCATCCGATACATAGAAATTAAGTCATTTATATATCCCGAGAATGATACATCCATTTCTCTTTGAAACATGGCTCAACATTCATGGGCTAAACAAAATTCTCACGTACACATAGGTACCCCATGGGGTAGTGAAAGAAGTTTTGATTCTCTCTGATTGATTCACAACCACTTGGTTATACCAGAAAAACCATCCAAAGTAGATAACAACTTTGAACCTGTAACCAATTATAACATGTTATCCATATTTGGAAAGGGATAGTTGTCCTTAATTGATGCTTTATTTAAATTTCTAAAGTCGACACACAATCTTATGTCTCCATTCTTCTTTCGAATAGGTACCAAGTTCACCACCCATGAAGAGTACCTCGTAGGTTGTATGATTCCTCCATCCCTTAACTTTTTCAACTCTTCTTGCATTTTTAGGGAAAGGAGTGGATTAATTGGTCTTTTCTTTTTCCTAAATAGCTTGGCATTAGCCTCCAGGGGTATCTCGTGCTGAAAAAGGTCTTCCCTATATGCTTTCAATTCTGAATACGACCATGCCAAGCAATCCTAGTACTTTTTTAACAACTAGACATATGCTTTCTTTTCCTCTCTATCCAAGTTCTACCTAACCATATTTTTTGAGGTTTATCCTTTGTGCCTAGGTTATGTTCTTCAACATCTCTCGAGGTTGACATGTGTCTATTAACAATGCGGTCAACATTATCAAAATTTGATTCCAGTGCAACCAAACCTCTAGGAATAGTATTGGTTTTCAATTGAATAATGTCTTTACCAAATAAGGTCTCTTTTCCTTCACTTGCACAAACCATTGGTTCCCAGTCCATACTTTGATTGGTAAATTCTCCTTTATTTTTCAAAAAACCTTTGGACCTAGGCATCATCTTCAAAAACTTGCCAATGCTTGATATTATCAGGGACAAATGGCCTAGTCAATATTTCAATATCATATTCACAATAGGGGATACTATACAATTCTCAAACCTAGATCCCAATCCCAATACGCCAATTTTTCTGCTATAGTATTTTATTTCCTATCATGGTGTATTATATTGAAAGAATCAAACATTTCAATTAAGTCCCAAATTGCATGCTTATATTGCTTCATTATTTGATTTTTTGTTGCATACAAATTTCTAACTTGTTTGACTATCAAATTTGAATCCCCTTTAACAATAATATCTCTAACACCATACTTCCAAGCAATCCTTAAACCCAAGAGCAGTGCTTTGTACTCTGCAATATTATTTGTGCACTCAAAATTAAGTTTAAAAGAAAAGTTAAATTCCTCATGGCTTGGAGATATCAAGACAACACCAGTGCCATTACAGATCTAGAACAAGCCCCATCAAACATCAGAGTCTAGGGAAAACCAACTTGCTCAGGATACTTGCACTCATCAATTTTATGCTCCTTAAAATCAGCATAACCCACAAAGTTATCAACATCAACGTTTGTGTATAATACTTCATAAGAAGCATTGTTAGGGTCCTCAATGAGGTGTAACATTTTCTTCTCACCATAAAATTTCACAAGGTTTACCTCAATTGGTATGGTTGCAAATGACATATCCATTTGTATGCTTCCACCTACACTAGCTACCCATTTTCTAGACAATAATATTCCCCACTTAGCAAGAAAATCCACAATAAATACATTCATGGTTAAGCATTTTCTTGGATAAGCTACTAGTTGCACTACCAATCCTTTGACATATCCAATTACTGGCACTTCTCTTGAATCCATAGCAATACACTTCCCAAAAGTTGATGTTACTTTGATATTTAACTCATTCATTACCTCAAGAGGCATTACATTACATGAGGCTCCTGAATCAAACATACAATTATGTACCAGCCTATCCTTAATAATTAAAGTGGTATAAAATGGATCCACATCAAGATGAGATTCAACCAGATGTAACATTCCCATTTTAAGGCTTTAGAAACAAGGGAAATTTGATTTTATACATAATGTTCTTTTTAACTAGATAATCATAATTTAGAACCACATTCCATACCAATCAATCTCATAATGAGATAACCATATGCATTTTGTAAATGACTCGGTGAGCTACGATCTCTCATTTCATGACTCGGTTACCAACCGATCTCGCATGTTAACTTAAGTATTGAATACTATGGGTATACTATGTATACTTTGTTCTCTTACCATGTTATGGGTATTGAGTGTTCTGTTTAAGAAATCTATCTAAATAGTTGTTACCATATTCATCTAAAATCACATTTCTCAAACTAGGTGACATAGGACAACACAACCAAAAACTTGGGATACTTTGGATAGATATTTCCAACATACTATTCATGTTACTATTCCTAGACGACATACTCATCTAATCAGAATATGTACTCCACCCCACTCATATGTTATCTTGAATGGTCTTTCTGACTTGTCATCATTCACTTGTCCAAGGTTTGACCACGACCTAGGTTATTGGCATAATTTGGTATAGGAACCACTCACAATGACCTAGGGTATATGGGTATACTACTCATTTCGACCTAAGTCAATTGAATGTGCCTAGTTATCCTATGTCATTGAGAGTCACTTCTTATGCTAAATCATATCCTTAGCTTGATCTAGAGAGAAACTAAGTCCAAGTCTAGATTTGAGTAGATCTAGATGAACCAATGTTGAAGGGTGTTGCGACAACATGTCAACTCGCACTGACATTATATCCTCGTGAATACCGGGTCTTTGCAAAGGTACATTTCTGATTGGCATGAGCCAACATCCGATAGAACTACTTCATCATGATTTACACACCTCAAGTGGTCATATCCACTTAATTATCTTTGGATTAAGATTCAAATCACAACAACCTTGCATAACCCTAATCCCAACAATCCTTAAGTTTTCAATCCTTATTTGAGTTGATTAAATAAAAGGAACTTCCAAAAACCTATGATTTATTTTAAGTTCATTAGCTTTTTCCTAACGTACATTTAATGAAAACAAAAACAACATCCACCATAAGATTTAAATAATGTGTCTCAACCATTCAAGGAATGTATAAGAACTAGAATAGGTTTTGTTACTCTAGACTTCATAGGTATGAAGTCTAAATGGTTATCAAACTCATATACCATTCATTTATTTTGTATCCTTTTAAGAGGAGGAGAACCTTCCTCTTTATGGTTAAGTATTAGGATTTATTATACCCTTATCCAATTCACACATCCCCGGTATTTTAACTATACATTCATAACATCCTAATAAACCCGTCTACAAGATTGGGTAAATAACATCAATACATGCAACTTAGTAAGTTGCATTCAAGTAAAGGAAATTTTACTAGATCCCATTTATCCAACCTATTCAATGACAACAAAAATAAGGATCCAATCAGATATGAATGACAACATCAAAGATAGGATTACAAATTTCCTTCATATTATGAACAAGAGAATTGACATAGTCAATTTAAGTAACTTGAGTCTTTTAGATTCATCATGATAAAATACACATTTTACAAGACTATGCATTACTTCGACATATTTCATGTCAACATCATCAAGATCATTAAAGAATACAACTTTTCTTCCTTCAATACATCTCACTAATGAATCATAATTCTCTATAAATGGTCCATACTTTTAAGCAACCAATACATCATAAAATTTATTGCCTTCATTTATCACTTATAAAGTCTATCTACAAAAATTGATAGCACAACAGTCAATTCATTGAACCGAGCATAATAAGCACTAAGCATTAAAACGATGTGCTTTCAACTAACTATTTCATTAAACCAAATCTACTTTTATGAACAAGTGAGGTCAAGCGAGAAAAATAAATCATAAGTAGTAACAACCATAAAATAAGAACAATTAATCAATTTGAATAACATTTAAGGAAATATCATGATGTAATAATCAATCTACAACATGATATCTAATAAATAATGTTCCATCAAAACATTGATCCGTAATAAAAGTACCTTCTAATAATTTCCTTCAAAATTCATCGAATTTGAAAGACAAAAATTAACTTCACTATTTAACCAAAAAGAGTTACTTTGAAGTAGGAACCTTCTAACTCAGCTTATAGAGTTTCATAAAAAGACAACTACAGCCAAGCTCATTCTAGCTTCATAAAGGATTTAGGATGAATCATCTAATAATATAAGTAATTAAGAGTTTCACACGTCGATATGACATCCTAATTCCAAATCCAATACATAGCCTAATTTCTCAAGTTAGGACACACATTAACATTAGGACATGATTTAATCAATGCACATCATCTCACATTAATCTACTATCACAAATATTAAAAACCTTCTAATACAAGTTAAGTGAATAAGCAAGTAGCAATGAAGACTACAAAGGGCATTAAAGAAAATAATGAAACTGAACCATTTAAATCTATGAAAATATTTACCCAAGAGAAGAAGAACGACTATGATAAAATATTTAAGAACTTCCTTTATAATTCGGTTAACCCGAATCCCCATTCACAACTTTAGAAAAGAGAACTCAACACATACCTCCTATAATTTCCAAAGGAAGTGATTAGAATTTACCACAGAGATTGAAAGAGAATGAGTCAAATGACATGATTAGAAGGGAATTTTTACATTATATCACACGTGAAGAAGGTCACAAAGGACAAACGTAGACCCAATCAGTACATCCCTAACTCCTTTATAAAAGAAAGCACATATAAGAGATTAAACAAAATGTACAACTGTTGAATTTGAAACAGATTTAAGCAAGGTTTCCACATCATGGACAACCAACGATAGTAATATTTTACCCATATCAAAAAGGATATGTAATGAAAAAAGTTGCTAATCGCCATATAGGGTAATTACAGTCTCAACAGTCATTCAAAAACATCAAAGTTTCAGTCAAGGATCCATAGACTGACCATTCCTTCAAGATGAAAGTAAAACAATCAGCAAGACAAAATCTCAATCAAATCCTCACAGAGGTGAGAGAAATATATCTTATGAAGGGATAGAGAAAGTTCCATCATGATTCGATTCCAAAGAAGGTGCAACCCAGATCAACATGGCTTAGCTATAGGTGTAGAAGCTATCAACAAAAAGATAAAATTCTTTTCATTGCATTTCTACAGATAGGTTCAATCTACACACCTCTATGAAATCGACAAGATAAATTATTCCCTCCAATCTTACTCAGAGATCAAAGAAATGGAGGAGTCTAGAAACCCCTTATTCAAAATCGATTTAGTTAGTTCTAAATCAAGAAATGACAACCACAAGTCCAAATAACATCCTTAAAGTTTCATGATATCCCAATCAGGAAGGATTTAACAAGTTTAATCAAGCAAGATACTCAAGGATTAACCAGTTCAGGGACATATATACAAAACCAACAACATATACTTCAACAGGGAAGTAGAAAACATGAAAAATATATTAAAATCTCAAATAGAGCTATAAGAATAACCCTAGTATCGAATTAGACAAAGCCGACTCTCACAATGTCCCCAACCAATAGGACCTCATTTATTTATCCTTTAGTTTAGTACTTAAGAACTTAAAGAAAGACACAGTAAATATAAGATTATAAGAAAATACTTCACATAGAGGTATTCCCAATAAGATAACATCAAAATCTAAGGGTCCAAGAAACAATTATCTCATAGTTTCCATAAAAGAACTTAATTCGAGCGACTCAGTTTTTAACTAAAAATTTTAGAGGAATAATAAAAATTCACTCTTGTTTCCATACAAGATGAATCCATAAAAAAAGAGATTCCAAACACCCAATATCTTCCCAGCTCCCATCGAATACCGAATTCAAAGAACTGATAGATTATACAGTAAGTTCAAGAAGAAGGCACACATTTACTGTTTCTCTATACAAATTCAAGTTCACACAACTCTAAATCCAAGCATGCATATTCATACAATTCCAACAAGAGTAACAAAACTTCCACAAAACAAAGAAGTGACAGTGAAGGGTATTCATTTACCTTCTAACAACCCAAACTACAACTTAGTTTGAAACTTGAAGCCACATTTCATTTCCATAAACCCCTTTTTAAACAGATAAGAAAGATTCATGCATGCACTTCATTACTCAAATCACCACAAGATTTAAGGTGGGATTCAACATCAAATAAATAGGAAAACAACCCATCTCTAACCTTATCAAGAAGAGATTCCTCAAAAGAAAAACAAATATTTATCAAGCAAGAAAGCATGGTAATCATAACAAAATAAAAGACCCATTTATTTCACGAGAGAAAAGTTGTTTTAATGAAGACATTTAGAGAAAAGTAGAGCAGCTTAATGGATAGAGCCTATCATGCCTGATAAAGATTGTACATCGATTCAAATAATATTTCACCAAGCCTTCACAAATCCTTTTTCTCAAAACGAAATCAACAACCAAACTCTTCCTTCTCAAATGCCTCATATACTTCCATTGGATCAAAAATAGTCCAAGAGAGTTAAAAATAGTAACAAATGAAAATAGAATTGTCGGTTCAAAGAACCGAGATAGCTCCATGTAGAGTAAAAATCAGAATGTATGAAAGACCAAACAACTCCCAAAAATCGCTCGCATGGTTTCCAAGGTGACTTGCTCACAAAAATGATGACCATAAATGCCATTAATTTCCAATATCCTACCTATATCTCCATGCCACTGCCATCTAAAGTTGGTGAGTCAAAATTCAAAGATAACATGCATTACTTAACTTTAGTGATAGTGCCAACTAGGATTCCCTCTAGTTTCCATGTCTCTATCAAACTAACAAGTATTCACAATGTTTTAAATTAAAAATTAAATCAAATAAATGAATTAGAAAGCTGTTGCTTTGCCGTCTCATACTTGCCATGTGACTCCCCTTAGGTCCCTTTCCATCCCATTAGTTTAGGATATATATCATTAGTTTAGGATCCGACCTTAGGTTATTTTAGAAAGTATTTACCTTAGGCTTTTAAACATTGCCTTAGGTAAATTTTCCATCTTAGGATAGACCATAATCCATACCAATTTAACATTAGGTAATAGGTTAGAAATAAACCTATAGTTACCTTAGGTTATTTCCAAATCCCCACTTTGTAAAACATACAACTTAGGTTAGGATGCAACAAGATTAGTGTAAACATAGACATAAGGTAGGTCTAGTTTACCTTAGGTTAGAATCCCATTAGGATAGATCTTAAAGATCTAGGACTTAGGTTATTACCCTCAATAGTCCTGAAGTAGACCTCCATCCTCTTTACACCATTTAACATCCTAGAGAAATTAGCAAGAAGATCCGAGCACACTACTTACAGTCAGAATGAAAAGGAAGAACTTCCAATAAGATCAATGAAATTTTATAAATACAAGAGTTCAGTCCTTAATTTCCTTCAACCTATGAATGCCAGTTTACCATACATACATATCAAGTAAGAAGAATTAAAACATACCTTAGATCAATGAAATTGATTAAGGTTTCGTTATTATAAAGATATAATTTGCAAAACAACATTACTGTTTACAACCATTCTTATCTCAACATAATGGATTCCTGCAGAAAAACATTTCATAAAAATGAATCCAAGAATAGAAATAAATTATCCATGGAAAGCATGATTTCTAATAGTCAAAATAATACACCTTCTTAGGACAAATCACATGTCAACACTTGCAATGCAAAAGAGGAAAAGTTAACGATTTGCACACAAGTGTTACATATTTCCCTCTAAAAGGAATCATCGTCCAGATGATTAACTTATTTAAACAATTTACATCAAGGATAATCAATTTATTATATTTCTTTCCATATGTTCAAAGTAGATCCGGATTTTTAAAATTCCCAAAATCAACATTTACGAAGCTATTTATTTAAATAAATAAAATATACTAATAAATGGTAGATTTATTGTCATAAAAGAAATAAATCAAAAAATTATTAGTCAACAGAATCAATTATGTTCAAATAAATATGGAAAAGCAATTTTCATATCTTCCATATTTTCGAGGTTGTACTTTCCTCATTAAACTGGTCCCACTTTGGACCTTACATTAACTTATTTCACAATTTATTAAGTGTAACTAAGCAAGTTTCCAACACTCGTATAGGTTTAACCACGATTATTCCGGGTCTTGGAATTGCAAGGAATTCCAATTTAATACATGTGATAAATTTGAAACATATTTCTTAAGTAAAGAAATATGGAAAACATCATGCATTTGTGACAAAGCAAAGGTAATGTTAAACGATAATGATCGGGAGGTATTGAATTATAATGATCAATTTTTAGTTTAAAAGGTTTACCAAGTAGATAATGCCTCTAAACTTAAAGTGCATGAACAATGGAAACAAGCTCTAGATCATGTGGAGCATAATTCAACTCATGTAACTTAAGTTTTCTAATTTTCGTATGCAATGACATGATCATTTTATAACAAAATACCTCAATACCTTCCCGAATGCATACATTACAACAATAAAATCTCCATTAGGGTCGAGGCACAACCAAAATAAGTGTTGAAGTTAATTAATCCTTTAAAGTTTTAAATGTAGATTCATATTTCTCATTCCACAAAAATTTCTTATCCTTTTTGCAATGAAGTTATTGGTGCAACAACTTTGGAGAAATCTTTAACAAATTTCCTATAGTAACCAGCAAGACCCATGAAGCTTTTGACTTCATGCACATTCTTTGGTGCATGCCACTCAGTTATAGCTACAATTTTAGAAGGATCTACAACTATTCCATCTATGCTTATAACATGACCCAAATAGTGCACTTCTGTGTCATAGAAAGAACATTTAGACAACTTACCAAAAATCATCTCTTCCTCAAGATTTGCAAGACTATCTTGGATGCTCATGATGTTATTCCATACTTTTAGAATATATAAGAATATCATCGAAGAATACAAACACAAATTTTTCTAGGTATTCTTGAAAAATATTATTCATTAATTTCATAAAAGTTGCGGTGCATTTGTTAATCCAAAAGGTAAAAATGTGAAATCATAATGTCCATACCTTGTTCCAAAAGCTATTTTATGAATTTCCTTATCCTTAATTTTATGAATCGATGATATCTAGATCATAGATCTATCTAAGAATATATGGAGACTCCATGCATTTAATAAAATAGATCATCAATTCTGGGAAGTGGATATCTATTCTTAATCGTAGCCTTGTTTAACATTCTATAATCAATACACAATCTAAGTGTTCCATATTTCTTTTCACAAAAAAATCACGGTGCTCCCTAAGGTGAGACACTCGGTCTAATCAAACCTTTAGATATAAGTTCTTATAACTAAGCCTTAAGCTCTACCAATTCAATAGTAGTCATCTAATAAGGTGCCTTAGAAATAGGCTCATTTCTAGGTTTGATTTCAATTGTGAATTCAAATTCCCTTTTGGGTGGAAGACACAGTAACTCTTCCGAAACACATCGGTGTAGTTTTGTAACAATAGGTAACATTCTAATACATCACTATTTTTTCAAGTAGATTAAGAAATTTTTACTGCATATAAGGAACAACCCTTATTTTTGGCCTTCTTAAGTTGCATAATAGATAATTTCCTAACTGAAATTTCACGTTTACACCCTGAATCTCTGTTGTTTTCTACAAGTCATCTAAACAACTAATATATTTTTCAAAATAGTCCACTTTTGCTTTATGCTTAGCAAGAAAATTAACACCTATGACTACATCATAAGACCCTAAAGGACCAACATAAAGATCAAATTTCATGGAAAAACTAGGTAAATCAAGGATTTGCTCAAAAATACACATACTAACTGTATGAACAACATTATTCCCATAATGTACAACCCATGATTTATCCATTTTCTATATTTTATTTTTAATTTCGATGCTAATTTACTAGAAATAAAACATTTAGTAGCTATTGTATAAAAAATAATAGTTTCTGTGTATGCCAAATAACTTACCCAAAAATTTTATGGGTATGACTTGCTTTTCATCTTGTTTGTCAACTATCGCAGCATGTATCTTGTCTACTGCGATTGTGGACATCTTTTTCAAACGACATTGGTTTACTTAATGATCCTTGCCACAATTCAGAACAACCTCCTACAGTTCCCTTTTAGGCTCAAATTTATTTCCAGCCTTAAATTTATCATTCTGAACTCCATAGGACTTCTGTCCATTATTATTGTTCTTGAAAAAGTTATTGTGTACATTAGCAATAGGCTTATTTGTTGTTTTTTTCTTATTATTATCAACTGAGAACTTAATTTTCATACCAAAATTCTTCCATGGTCCTTTCTTAGGTGCCAAAGATGATGAAGAGGAGTTTGAAACTTTCTTTCTTACTTCCTCCTTATGAGCAGAAATCACCTTCAATTTTTGTTCCTACCTTATGGATTTTTCAACAACCCCTTCCATAGTGGTTGGGATGTGAACATCCACCTCTCCCCCTATAATGGGATTCAATCCCATGATAAATTTTTGTATCCTAAACTTCTCGTCAGTTTGATACTGAGGTACATACTTAAGGAGTTTAGTAAATCATTCCTAGTACTCTGTTATAGTTAATTTTCCTTGGGTTAAGTTCTAAAATTCAGTCATTTTATGATCATAGTAAAGTTATGGCAGCCATCATTGCCTAAAATAACTTTTAAATTGATCCCAAGTAATATTAGTTTCATCAATATTCAACTCAGCCTTACGGTTGTCCCACCATGAAGATGCTTCATGGGAAAGCTGATATGCTCCCCATATTGTCTTTGTTTCCTCTAAGAAGTTCCTTATTACAAAGTACTTCTCCATTTCATTGAGCTAATTCTTAGCTCCATCTCCTAATGTGGTGCCATCAAAATTAGGTGGACTTATCCTTTTGATATCATTAGTGAGTTCAACTGCTAGCCTTTCCTTTTTATTTTCTAGATGATCAAGCATGTTTACATTGTTATTATCAACACCCAAATTTCCCAAATTGGTGTTGTCCATAGGAGGTGGCTGATTTTTATTACCAGCATCTTCTTCCTCCTCATTTCCCATTACTTTTTTTTAAGTATAGTCAAACGATCTCTTGTGTGCAATAGGGAAGCAAGGATCTCATCAAGTTTTGGGAAGTTGTTGCTTCTCCACTAGGTGGTGGGTTGTTTGTAACATTTCCTCTTATTCTAACCATTTTCTATTAACAAGAAAAGTTTAGTTTTATTAGATTGTGGACATAATAGGTCTAAGAGCTACAACCTTCAACTCGATACAAAGATGTAAAATTCCCATTTTAAGACTTTGGAAACAAGGGAAATTTGTTTTTATACATAATGTTCTCTATTCTAGATAATCATAATTTAGAACACACATTCCATGCCAATCAATCTCATAACAGATAACCATATGCAGTTGTAAATGACTCGGTGAGCTACTGATCTCTCATGTTAACTTAAGTATTGAATACTATGGGTATACTATGTATACTTGGTTCTCTTACCCTATTCTGGGTATTGAGTGTTTTGTTTAAGAAATCTATCTGAATATTTGTTACCATATTCATCTAAAATCACATTTCTCAAACTAGGTGACATAGGACAATGCAACCAATAACTTGTGATACTTTGGCAAAAGATTTCCAACACATACTGTTCATGTTACTATTCCTAGATGACATACTCGTCTAATCGAAATACGTCCTTCACCCCACTCATCTGTTATCTAGAATGGTCTTTACTGACTTTTGTCAGTCCACTTGTCTAAGGTTTGACCCTAACCCAAGTTATTGACATAATTTAGTATAGGGAACCACTCACGATGACCTAGGGTATATGGGCATACTCAGTCGACCTAAGTCAATTGAATGTGCCTAGTTACCCTATGTCATTAAGAGTCACTTCTTATGCTAAATCATATCTTTACTTTGATCTAGAGAGAAAATAAGTCCAAGTCTAAATTTGAGTAGATCTAGATGAACCAATCTTTGAAGGGTGTTGCTGACATGTCAATTTGTAACACCGTATCCTCGTGAAGATACAAAAACAACATCCACCGTATAATTGCTTTAATGTTCATTAAATTTTTCCTAATGTGTAATTAATCGAAAAATAGAAACAAAATCCACCATAAGATTTAAATAATGTGTCTCAACCATTATAGGAATGTATAAGAACTAGAACAGGGTTTATGGTAGAATTCATAGGTATGAAGTCTAAATGGTTATCAAACTCATATACCATTCATTTATTTTGTACCCTTTTAAGAGGAGGAGAACCTTCCTCTTTATGGTTAAGTATTAGGATTTATTATAACCTTATCCAATTCACACATCCCGATATTTTAACTATACGTTCATAACATCATAATAAACTCGTACAAGATTGGGTAAAAACATCAATACATGCAACTTAGTAAGTTACATTAAAGTAAGAGAAATTTTACTAATTCCCATTTATCCAACCTATTCAATGACAATAGAAATAAGGATCTAATCATATATGAATGACAACATCAAAGATAGGATTACAAATTTCCTTCATATTATGAACAAGAGAATTGACATAATCAATTTAAGTAACTTTAGTCTTTTCAATTCATCATGATAAAATACACATTTTATAAGACTATGCATTACTGACATATTTCATGTCAACATCATCAAGATCATTAAAGAATACAACTTTTCTTCCTTCAATACATCTCAATAATGAATTAGAATTCTCTATAAATGGTCCATACTTTTAAGCAACCAATACATCATAAAATTTATTGCCTTCCTTTATCACTTACAAAGTCCATCTGCAAAATTACTAGCATGGGTCATTTCATTGAATTGAGCATGATAAGCACTAAGCATTAAAATGATGTGCTTTCAACTAACTGTTTCATTAAAAACCAACTCTGCTTTTATGAAACAGTGAGGTCAAGAAGACAAATAAATCATAAGTAGTAACAACCATAAAATAAGAACAATTAATCAATCTGAATAACATTCAAGGAAATATCATGATGTAATCATAAATCTACAACATGATATTTGATAAATAATGTTCCATCCAAAACACTTATCCATATCAAATAAAAGTACCTCATGATAATTTCCTTCACAATTCATCCGAATTTGAAATAAAAAATTAACTTCACTATTTAACCAAAACAGAGTTACTTTTGAAATAGGAACCTTCTAACTTAGCTTATAGAGTTTCATAAAAAGAAAACTATAGCCAAGCTCATTCTAGATTCTTAAAGGATTTAGGATGAATCATCTAATAATATAAGTAAATAAGAGTTTCACATATCAGATGTGACATCCTAATTCCAAATCCAAGACATAGCCTAATTTCTCAAGTTAGGCCACACATTAACATTAGGATAGTATTTACTCAATGCACAACATCTCACATTAATCTACTATCACAAATCTTAAAACCTTTTTAATACAAGTTAAGTGAATAAGAAAGTAGCAATGACGACTACAAGGGCATTAAAGAAAGTAATGCAACTGAACCAATTAAATCTATGACAAGATTTACCCAAAAGAAGAAGAATGACTGTGATAAAATAGTTAAGAACTTCCTTTATAATTTGGTTAACCCGAATCCCCATTCACAACTTCAGAAAAGAGAACTCAACACATACCTCCTATAATTTCCAAAGGGTAGTGATTAGAATTTACCATAGAGACTGAAAGAGAAGGAGTCAAATGACATGATCATAAGGGAATTCCTACATTCTATCACACGTGAAGAAGGTTGCAAAGGAAAATGTAGACCCAATCACTACATCCCCAACTCCTTTATAAAATAAAGCACATATAAGAGATTAAACAAAATGTGTGATTGTTGAATTTGAAACAAATTTAAGAAAGGTTTCCCCATCATGGACAACCAACGACAATAATATTTTACCCATATCAAAAGGAGATGCAATGAAAAAAGTTGCTAATCACCATACGAGGTAATTACAGTCTCCAATCAGTCATTCAAAAACATCAAATTTTCAGTCAAGGATCCACAGAATGACCATTCCTTCAAGATGAAATTAAAACAATCAACAAGACAAACTCTCAATTAAATCCTCATAGAGGTGAGAGAAATACATCTTATGAAGGGACAGAGAAAGTTCCATCACGGTTCGATTCCAAAGAAGGTGCAACCCAAGATCAACATGGCTTAGCTATAGGCACACAAGCTATCAACAAAAAAGATAAAATTATTTTCATTGCATTTCTACATATAGGTTCAATCTGCACACCTCTACAAAATTGACAAGATAAATTATTCCCTCCAATCTTACTCAGAGATCAAATAAATGGAGAGTCTAGAAACCCCTTATTTAGAATCGATTTAGTTAGTTCTAAATCAAGAAACGACAACCACAAGTCTGAATAACATCCTTAAAGTTTCATGATATCCCAATTAGGAAGGATTTAACAAGTTTACTCAAGCAATATACTCAAGGGATTAACCCAGTTTAGGAACAGATATAAAAACCAACAACATCTACTTCAACAGGGAAGTAGACAACATGAACAACATATTGAAAGCTCAAACAGAGCTATAAGAATAACCTAGTATCAACTCAGAAAAAGCCAACTCTCACAATGTCCCCAACCAACAAGACCTCATCTATTTATCCTTTAGTTCAGTACTCAAGAACTTAAAGAAAGACATAGTAAATATAAGATCAGAAGAAAAGACTTCACACACAAGTATTCCCAACAAGATAACATCGAAATCAAGGGTCCAAGAAACAACTATCTCATAGTTTCCATAAAATAACTTAATTCAAGTGACTTAGTTTTTAACTGAAAATTTTATAGGAATAATAAAACATTCACTCTTGTTTCCATACAAGATGAATCCATAAAAACAGAGATTCCAAACACCCAAAATCTCCCATCTCCCATCGAATACCGAATCCAAAGAACTGATAGATTATACAGTAAGTTCAAGAAGAAGGCACACATTTACTATTTCTCTATACAAATTTGAGTTCACACAACTCTGAATCCAAGCATGCATATTCATACAGTTCCAACAGGAGTAACAAAACTTCCACAAAACAAAGAAGTGACAGTGAAGGGTATTCATTTACCTTTAACAACCCAAACTACAACTTAGTTTAAAACTTGAAGCCACATTTCATTTCCATAAAATCCTTTTGAACAAACAAGAAAGATTCACGCATGCACTTCATTACTCAAATCACCACAAGATTTAAGGTGGGATTCAACATCAAATAAATAGGAAAACAACCCATCTCCAACCTTATCAAGAAGAGATTCCTCAAAAGAAAAACATAGATTTATCAAGCAAGAAAGCATGGTAATCATAACAAAATAAAAGACCCATTTATTTCACGAGAGAAAAGTTGTTTTAATGAAGACATTTAGAGAAAAGTAGAGCAACTTAATGGATAGAGCCTATCATGCCTGATAGTGCTTCTATCAATTCGAAGAATATTTCCAGCCGAGCCTTCACAACTCCTTCTCCAAATGAAATCAACAACCAAAAACTTCCTTCTCAAATGCCTCATATACTTCCATTGGATCGAAAATAGTCCAAGGGAGTTAAAAATAGTAACAAAATAAAAATAGAATTGCTGGTTTGAAGAACCAAATAGCTCCATGCAAAGCAAAAATCAGAATGCATGAAAGACCAAACAACTCCCAAAAATCCACTCGCATGGTTTCCAAGGTGGTTTGCTCTCCAAAAATGATGACCATAAATGTCATTAATTTCCAATCCCCGCCTATATCTCCACACCACCGCCATCTAAATTTGTTGAGTCCAAATTCAAAGATAACATGCATTACTTAACTTTAGTGATAGTGCCAACTAGTATTCCCTCTAGTTTCCATGCCTCAAACCTGACAAGATTACCATAATATTTTAAATTCAAAATCAAATCAAATCAACTAAATGACTTAGAAATCATTGCCACTATCTTATACTTTCAATTTGAATCCCCTTAGGTCCCTTTCCATCCTTGCATTATTTTAGGATAGATATCATTAGCTTAGGATTGACCTTAGGTTAGTTTAGAAAGTATTTACCTTAGGTTTTTAAACATTGCCTTACTTAAATTTTCCATCTTAGGATAGACCATACTCCATACCAATTTAGAATTAAGTAATAGGTTAGAAATAAACCTATTGTTTCACCCGATTGTAGATCGTTTCTTTGAATATTGATGAAATTAACAAGGGTAAAGGGTTAGGAGGAATACCATTAAAATGTTGGTTGTAGGTTGTTGTGTGCGTATGAATTATTGATCCATAACTGATCGTGAGAGCTTCCTTTTGGCTTGGAGGAGCTACCTGAAATATAAAACAAGACCACAAAATAGAAGTTAAAAGTATATGTAGTGGACTGCCTAGCGTATGCTAGATTTGGGAAGTGTGATACTCCCTAGATGATTTGTCAATCCACTATTTAAAACAACCCAATGCTAACAATAAAGGAAATCCTATTGTAGTTAAAATGATTTAGGTATCTCATTCATCTACAATAAGAAAATTCGTTCACAATAGGCTAAGCTATGATTGAATATGAAGGTCAAGGTCTTTGTTAGAGTCACTAAATCTTGGTCTAGGTATGGTTCTCGGGGATGTTTTGGGTATTTGGTAGAGGTTTTAAAATTTATTCTTGGTCTAAGGGGTAAAAGCAAAGAGACCGGCGTTGTTACTAGTATGAATGATGTTGGTTTAGGTTAACCTAACGATGGTTGTGGGTAGCCGGTGTCGGTATGGTGGGTGGTATAGGAAAATCAATAAAAGCTTGATGTGAGGGTAGATCCAAGGCTAAATGGAAATGGAGAGGGCTATGAAAAGGTATGTGTGGGTATTAGGTATGCTCGGGGATCTCTAGAAGCTGGGTATGGGTGATTATATGGTGTGGGTGAAGGAATGGTCAAGTTTGCATGGAGGTAAAATGGTGGGGGAATGAGAATGGGAGTAGAAACTAAAATCGAAGTAAAAGAGTCTACCAAAATGAAAATAAACAAGTCTTTGGTTAACAAAACACTTATTGTTGAATGAGTTTGATGTTTGGTTGGAAATGAAGGATGATCAAATGGAAGGAAATTTTTGTGGTGCTTTGGCACTTCCTCGGATGTTCCGTGAAGGTAGATGGCTCAAGTGGGTTCTTTTTCTGCATTGGTATGGGTGCTCGGTTCATGTAAAAATGTTCATTCTACTTGTATGTAGATTTGGTTTGTGTCTCACTCTCGGAAGATGTGCCTCATTTGAAA
Organism: Taxus wallichiana var. yunnanensis; assembly: GCA_018340775.1. Lineage (NCBI taxonomy): Eukaryota > Viridiplantae > Streptophyta > Pinopsida > Cupressales > Taxaceae > Taxus > Taxus wallichiana. The sequence continues at coordinate 3,501,103 of CM031235.1, read as the reverse complement.
TAAGGTTGTTTTGGGGATTAAATGGTAACAGAAAATAGTTCCAAGGTGATCGGTGGCGGTTTAGGGTAACCAAAGTGTTAGTTAGGGTAGGATTTCCTAGGTTTACTAAAGCTGGGCGATGATCAGCTTGATTTCTTGGATCTTGTTCATTTTTCTTTCACGGATTAGAATGGAAGCTTCCTTTCTAACTGCGCGGGGATGTGGTTAGAGGGAATGTAGGCTTTGATTTTTAGGGTTTAGGTAGGTCTCGATTAGTTATGGAAACATACTAAGAATAGTTCTTAGGGTGAGGTGGCTAGATGAGGTGTATAGGTGAGGTGGTGGTGTGGGCATTATCCAATTAGGATATTTAAATAATAGATATTGTGAGAACATGGATTAATTTAATTAAATTAATATTAGAGTGGGGTGAAAGGGGCCATGGTTAGGTGAGTGTTATTCGAGTTGGTTATTTGTCGAGGGACCAAGGGAGTGTGACCCAATTTTGGTGTCTACATTTTGCCCCTTTTTATTGTGTAGCTTATATTGGTAAGTGACACTGATAAAAATAAGATGTGGTTGCCCCATGTGTGGGTGAAGGTGATCCCCCTCAAACCAGGAACTGATGAGGCAAAAGGAAAAATTGGTGAGTGGTTTGATAAAAGTTAAATGTGACGAAGAGGAAGATGTGCCACGATAGTAAAAAGGTATACTCGGGTAATCCAAGTAATGGGTCGGGGTCAACGGTAGTAATGTGATCAAACTCACATACACATATAAACTTCAGCCACATACCGAGGTTGAAAAGTAGGAAAAATATACATTGTCTAAGGTCACTAGGTTTATCCAAATAAGGTTGAGGTGATTCTGGTATCCAAGGTATAGGATATGGTTAGGAAACACGATGCAGGTTAGGTGTAGGAACATTTAGGTATGTTCCGGTACACCAAGGGCTGGGTCAGGTTAAATGGTCATGACAAGAGGCAAGGTAAGGTTAGTATGTCCATGAACATAGGTAACAATGCCACAAGGTATAGTGAACACATGAGGTCACATGTCACTAGCGATGTTCCAGGTCCAAGTATCTAGGTCACGGCATGGGTAGGGTCGAGGTATGGGTAAAATAATGAGTCCTCGAATGAGGACGAGGTGAGGGGGTAAATGATAAGGTTAAGAAGATAAAGTGAAGTGTCCAAGTGAGGTGTGGGTGAGGTAAAAAGGATTCAAGTCAAAAATTGGGGGTAGGGGGTAAGAGAAAGACTAAGCGGGGTAGCGATGATGGTTTAAAGGAACCGATGCTAGTCACGATGGACTGACCATGGTAAGCTAGGGCACATGACCGATGTTGGTCAAGATAAAACCGTCGCTAGTCAAGTCGGGTAGGTTATAAAAAGAAAAATTGCCATATTTTTCAAATCATTTGTCTTTTACCAAATTAGGGAAAATGACAAGTGAGAAAGAGAAAAGTGGAAAGCATCCATGTGGAATAGAGAGCCGAGGTTGTGAGTAGTGTAGTGGGTGATTGGACGGTCAATAGGTGGGTCCACGAGATTGGATTGAGTGATTCGATTAGTTGGAGGTGAGGAGGTTGATTAGGAGATGGCAGAGGTAGGAGAAGAGTTGGGTGGACCATCGGTGCAGCGGCACGATGTGCCACCAAGGTGATGGAAGCATGATGAGGGAAGGGTCAATCCCACTCTTTGTTTTGTTGATTAG